>PVKA01039231.1:0-19620 GCA_004027165.1 Ctenomys sociabilis
TTTTTTTTTTTTTTTTTTTTTTTTTTTTTTTTTTTTTTTTTTTTTTTTTTTTTTTTTTTTTTTTTTTTTTTTGTCTTTTTGAGACAGGGTCTCACTATGCAGTTCAGGCTGGCCTTAAGCTCACTTTGTAGCTCAGGCTGGTCTCGAACTCACAACAATCCTCCTGCCTCAGCCTCCCGAGTGCTGGGATTATAGACATGCGCCACCACGCCCGGCTATTGAGGCAGGGTCTTGCTGTACAGTTCAGGCTGGCCTTGAACTCACAAAGGTCCTCATTAGAGTCATCAGGTCAGCCTTCCAAGTGCTGGGATTATAGATGCGTGACACTATACCCTGCTATATTAAGTGATTATTAAGTGCTAGGAGCTTTGCTAAAAATGTTGTATGTGTTAAGTCTTTAATTCCTCACACAATCCTATGAACTCGGAAATACTATCTTTCTCATTTTTCAGACTAGGAAACTGAGATAGCATAAGTAACTTGCCTGTGGAGAACTAGTAAAGTAGTGAAATCTACACAGGCTTCAAACTCATACAGTCTAGCTCAAGGTGTTACATATGATGATGATACTGTACTGCTTCTCAACAAATGGTAATTATATATATGTATATCAGCTGTACATGTCAGATGTATTACGTTTGATCTCATTGCAACTAACAGTGGGGAGAAGAGACTGCATTTTATTTGGAAAGCATGTTACTCAAATATGGGAAATTTTTCTTTTATGTCATTTTTATTAAGATGAGAAAATGAAAGCTAAATATTCTCCACTTGGCTATAAGTACTGGATGACAGAGAAAGAAGTTCTGCAGCTGAAAAGATTGTCTCATTGCATGGAAAGAACTATTTTATCTAAAATGGGCTCATGTGTTGACACAGGTTACCACTGTTAAACTACAGCTACTATTGCTGTTAATCCACTATAATGATTAACAAAAAAGAATAGAAAAGCATTATTTTCCATTAACTTATTAAATAACTACATCAGTGAGTTCTAACACAGACTATTTATAGCATTTTCCTTCTTTCAAAAGTGCAGTATAGATATGTATGAGGTTAAAACATTTATTTAAGGTTTTAATGCAGTACCTTTGGGGTTACTTATAGATTTTTCTTCATAAACAGTGGGATTTGACAGTTATTTTTAATTTTTGGAAAAATAATATATATGTAAGAATGTATTGCAAAATGTTGTGATTGATGAATTCCAATGTTTAATTACCTATTTTCTATTCCAACTGGATCACTTGAATAGCTGGATAATTTAGTGGCCAATTTCATTTCATGTTTTTTTGCTTAGTACCAACATGATTAAACCTAGTCACTGATATAATCTTGACTTTGTGACTAGAGTGGAAAGGGAGGGATATTGAGTAGGAATTTTGTTCATTCCATTACTTCATCACTTTAAGACTTGTGGAACTTCATTCTGTTTTTAAATAATCTCTGGTTTGTTGAAGAGTTCCTCCAATACACAATGCTTACTTTATCTATACCTAGTAATTCTTCAGTTAACATGTTTATCTTTTTCTCCCCTAAGGCAACATCTTCCCTACCTATTATTATACCTTAAATCTGCTCCCCTGCTTACCAGAGGGGAGGAGCACACAGCACTGACTCTTGATTGAGATCACCTAAGTTCAGGTCTGCACCTCCAAACCTGCCCAGTGTAAAGCAGACTGAAAATTTCTATCAGAAATCTTTGATAATTTTGAGAACTCATGTCCTATCAAAAAAAGGTTATATGGGGGCTAGGAAGATAGCTCAGTGGCATAAGCACCTGCCTGGCAAGCCCAAGGTTCTGACTTTGATCCTCAGTATCAACAAAAAAAACAACAAAATAAGGTTATATGAATAATTCTTTTTTAAAAAAGGAAGACCGTAGGAAAAACCTACCAATGATTCTGAAATCAATTTTACCAAAAAACAAACACTCCTAAAGGATACTACTGTATAAATATTTTCTAAGGAATTTGACTTACCTTCTATAAATTTATTGAGGGATCTAAGGTGGATTTAGAAAACATTACTGTAATCACTATAAGAAGAAACCACAGGGATGATCTCAAATGAATCTTTTTTTTCTTGATATAATTACTACTCATAGGTGGATGTTTGGGATATTATAAACATGGAAAACAGCAAGGCTCTGAGTGTCTTGTGGTGTAACTGGAAAAAGAGGTGAATGGGCTACAATGACGGAGCCCTTGCATGGCCCACAGCCAGCAGTGGTTGTGCAGCTTAACGGCTGCACAATGGAAGGATAATATCCAGTGAAGCATCAAAGGGTCCTACTGCCCTGACCAGCATTTCAAACAGCCACCACCTTAGTAGAGTAGTTAATTTAATTTACATTTACTTGCAAAGACTGAAGAAATAGGAAAAAAATTTAAACATGTAAGGGTAAAAACATAAAAAACTGCCATTTGAATTTTTTAAAAATCTAGGGTCTTAGAAACACTTATCCTGATGAAAAAAATATTCAGCCATCATCAAACTAACAAGACAGTGCATAAAGTCACTAAACAGGACCTGCCTTTCTGGCTGCTCTGGAAGATGTCAGAGTCCTGAAAAGGACTTACCCAAGGTGTGTGCACAGGTGTTGGCATGGCAAACTAGAGTCTCTTCAGCAGAGGTGGTCAAGAGAATTAGTATCCAGAGGCTATACCTTACACAGACAGAAGTGAATAAATGGGATATATACCACATTAAAAATGAAGTGAGAAGCTTTACAGCTGAAGACACTGCAGAAATACCTGATACAATTTCATGATTTTACAGATAAAGGAAAAGAGACCTATGGACATTTTCAAGGCTTATAAATTAAAAAGAGCAGATTTGTTTTGTGGTTGTTACTTTTTTTTTTTGGTGGAAATGGGGATTGAACTCAGGTCTTGCACTTGCCAGGCAAGTGCTTATTCTACTGAGCCATGTCCCCGGCCCCCTGGTTGTTATTGTTATTTTTTGTTAGCGATAGAACAAGAACAAAAATATAAAATGGTAGAGATTTTTGTTCAACACTGTCATGAAATTCTTCTCCTTCCTTGCCAGATCATGCTTCTGGGGTTTAGAGACACTTTGCTAGAGGCTGGACGGCATCCTCTGGGAAAACCATATCCCAGCCACCAACTTGTTCCCATCCCCAGGTGTATCCTACTGAGAAGCCTTCACAGGCATTCTGACAAGCCAACACCAAGAATTCCTACCTAATGGTGAGGCTCCCTGTCACAGAGTTAGTACAGTGCCTGATGCTCATGATCATGTTTCTGAGCTTTTCCCACCTATCCCTCTGATGCCAGGGACTGTTATATTTTTAATGCCCTGCATAGTTTTTGATACACAGGAAGTACCCACACTAAATGTTTACTGAGTTGAATTTCTGTACGGGTGAAAGATTGACAGAATAATCACTTTCTAATATAAAATGCTTTTCCTTCCTTAGCAGAAGTTTCTCCCTTGAACTAGGGCTTTCTGAGCCTTAGCCTGGCCCCAACATATCCTAACATAAACCCTAAAACTTAAGAGTTGCCTATTCCATTCTTTATTCAGGTTAACTATTCAGATAAATGTGTTGCATTGAGAAAACTTTGTTTGCAATTATGATTTTTTAAAAAGAACATAAACATGGCTTCTATTTTTATAAAGCCCTCTGTTTAAAGTACATTTCTTAGCTGGGCGTGGTGGCGCAGGCCTGTAATCCCAGCACTCGGGAGGCTGAGGCAGGAGGATTGTTGTGAGTTCAAGATCAGCCTGAGCTACAAAGTGAGCTTAAGGCCAGCCTGAACTGCATAGTGAGACCCTGTCTCAAAAAGACAAAAAATAAATAAATAAATAAATAAATAAATAAATAAATAAATAAAAATTAAAAAAAAAAATATATATATATATATTTCTTGCTCTCAACATCAGGATATCCATCTCAAGAAATATCCAAGATTAACCACTGATAATAGACAGAGAAATGTCTTCTATATAAATACACACATATGAGCATGTATATCATTTGTACACATTTAATAAAAAATATATGAAGCCTCCTTAGACTTTCATCAGTATATTGGTGTTGGTCTCACTCTGACCACATAGCTGATGGCTTTGTGCTGTGTGTTGTAGGACAGGGCTCTTCAGGGAAACCAGGAAAGCCAAAATTCAGAGTGGCAGGCTGTGCCGCATTTGTTCACTGCTGTTAGCATACTTCAAATTATCATTCTTTTCATGTTCCCTATTAAACGGATTTATCTGTTACGCAGTTCAAGGTAAACTAAGCTTTATAAAGATAGGACTTAACACAGTTCCTGCAAAGAAACTGCAGTGATGATAACACTAATCATAAAAGCAAAAGAAAACATTGAGCTCTCTGTCCGCTACATTATGGGGTTCATGAAACAATGACAATCTAATCATATTTGTCAAGAACACTAGAAAAAGATATCTGGAAATTATCAGGGGACATTTGAAACCTGAAATCACAGCTCCTAATGAAAAAGATAATCCTTTACCAAAAGGGCATACAGAATCCTGAGATCATCATTCAGTGAAAGAAAATCAAAAGTTTTTAATTGAGAAAGTGTATAATCAAAAGAATTTGGATGCCTCTGGCCTATTTTGCTTCCAAACATACTTTTTATTTCTTTTTGATCGTTCTAATTGTAGAAAACTTAAAAATGCAAAAGAATCATCAGGGATGAGGGAGAAAAAAATCACTATGTTCTTAACCACCACAAAATGCATATTAGCATTTGGTGGAGATCCTCTTCCATCACTACTAGTCCTTCATAGAGAGAGGATGAGCCTACAGGATTAACCTTTAGAGGACAGCATGTTCCACTCTGGGTCTGACTGTCTAACACTCAAGAAGATATGTCAGGAATGCAGCCATAATCCTGGTTTGGAACACCTGCCTAACAAATTTGGGATAAGTTTTGCTTTATGTTACAGTATCCTCTGACCTCATTCCAGGTTATAATGTAGAAGCCAAATATACCATTGTTGTTGAGTAAAAGGAGACGGATACAGCAGCTCACTCAATATTCTAATCTTTAAATTAATAGAACCATCTAAGTCATCAGTAATAAGGTTGAGGAGTCAGGCTTAGATTCCCCCAGACAGTAGAATAGCTGCCCTGTTCTGGTTTGTAGTAATCCTCAGGAATTTGGCATATGTGCAGGAAATGCCTTGCATTAGGTCCTGGAACACAGAAGCTACCCTGGCTTATGTCAGTTCTGACATGGCTCTTATTTCAGAAACTACTCAATTTCACTCTGAAGCTTCTCTAGGAGTTTGTTCTTCATCCCACAGCAAAAAAGAGCTGGTATTGGAAATAAGTTCAACACTATCAAAAATAACTTCCAACAATCTGACTTGAGGCAGCGTCTTTCTATAGGTGTGGCAGGATTTCCATTTCTAGCTAAGACTAGATATAGCATTCCCCAGCTTTCTGTCTCCTCCAAGATAGGGAACAAGATCCCTTCAAAACTTGGATGTCATAGCCTGCATCAGAGGATTAAAAGTCAAATCACTATTTGTATTTTGGTTATTTATCAGATCCTTGGACTACTTCTTCACATTTTCCCTATTGCATTATAAAGTCGCCCAAGTCACTGCCTTATTTTTTGGGAAGGAGGAAGGGAAATCTTCATACACAACAAGCTGAAGAATGCAAATTTTACAACTTAGTATCAAGCTTCTCTACTGCAATATACATCTAAGATACAATTTTAAGTATTTAACTTATGCTCATATTTTAAAGGGACAATTTTCTGCATATGCTTTGGATTGCATTTCAGAAGTGAGCTGGATTTGCCCAGAATCACCATGGTCAAATATATCCTAGAGATGCTCCAGCTGTCCATGTCAAAGTGAAGCTAACTGACTCATTCTGAGATTAAACTTGCAACCCTGACCTCAGCCATCCAATCAAGTAAAGCTTAAACACTTGATCTTCATATAGTTTCCTTCCTCTCAAACATTTTTTGATATAGCTCTTAAATGACAGAAGAGCAAGTAAGAACACACCAGTAAAAATAATTTCCTCCAGGAATACACTTTTCCCAGGAGGAAGATGGGTTGAGAAGGACTATGGGAGTTCCTGGAGTTTGTACTATGTTTATTAAATGTAAACTCTCTCTTATATATTTCCCCTTACAATTACTAAGAACTAATGACTTGTAGCCTTCTTCTTTCCTTTGTTCTTTCACCTTATCATTATGAGGTCCATATATACCCTTTAGTGAATGCCAATATGTTTTTCATTAGCATTTTAATTATTCTTCCAAAATATGTTTAACACTGCTTGAAATACTTTTGATTATAGATTCAAAAGAAATAATAAGTATGAATAACATCAGATAAAGTCATAGAATCAGTTGAAAAGATCTAGATTCATATTAATTTTTCCATAGTTCCAGAAACTGTCCAGAAAGCACCTTCCAAAACATGAAATGTTTAAGTAATAAATCTTTGAGGATTTTAGAGAAACATATATAGATATATTCATAAGAAAGTAAAGGATTAGAAGAACACCTTTAACACTGATTTTTTAAAAACATTTTATATTCTCAACATAGAGATTTTTGGCCCCAGAATGAAAAAAGGATAGCTTTTGCTATCATAGTTTTCTTGTCCTAGGGTGGATTAAGGTTAGGATATTAGAGTTTTTGACCTAAAAAAATTCATTTTTCCTTCCATCTAGTTCTACCAAAGTTTTCACAGACATAGTTGGGAAGATTGCATCCCAGAAATCCAAAAACTTCAATACCAAGGAGATAGTTGGACTTTAAAATTGTAAAAAAGAAAAGAAAAAGAAATGGTAGGTAGAGAACTGGTTTTCTACCCTGACAGTCAGGACCAAAGAGAAGACAGTGATTTTAGTATAATAATTTAGTATCCCTGAATAGGAGAAAGTGCCACGTTTATTGATACTCTTCATATTCCAGGAACTCTTTTGGTCTGGCTTTAGTTACTGTTTCACAGAAAAAATAAAAGGAAGACATTATATGAGGCAGATATTATTAACTACTGCCAAAAAGGCAACATAGATATGCCAGAACATATGGTTCTGTGAGATAAGCAAACAGAGTTTTGTGGGGAATACAGGTCTTCTTCCTGCAATGCCTGACTTCTTGGCTGCTGTGTGACTTTATCTCAAGCCTGACTATGTGTATGAGGCTGCCTAATTTAAAGACTTTTCCATTCAATAAGCTATGAAATTCAGTGATGCTGGTTCAGTCAGTTGCTAACTTCAATGGTCTTTTAGTAGCTAAAGAATCAAGTTAAAAGTCTATGAACAGTATCAAAAATTTTCAGCGAATTAACCCACTGATAGAGAGTAAAATAAAGGGGCCCTACTTTGCAATGCAGGGGCGGGGATATGACTAGGGCTGGATTCCTGGGAGCACCATGTGGTGCTGTCCCTAACCCAGGTGAGCTGAGCCCGCAACTGAGTCCAGGTGTGGTGGTGCATGCCTATAATCCCAAAGCTGGGGAGGCTGAAAACAGGAAGATCACTATGAGTCTGAGCTGCATAGTAAGACCTTATACTAAATATATATAATATGAATTGTGTGAGTCTTAAAAATGCAAAGCATAATCCCTTCTTGTTTCTTTGGGCTTCTACCTAATGATGCAGTGTGGCAGGACCCTTGGTCGGGAGGTACTATCCCTGATGTTGCCCATCCCCACCTTTTCTCCTGCTGCTTTTCCTCCCCCATACCTCAATGGTGTACTGCTCAAAGATGCGCAGCTGCAGGAAGATGTCCAGCTTGATCTTACGCTCGTGGAACAGCTCCTCCATCTGCACTTGGGCATCATCCAGCTGTTGCAGGACTGACTCGATGTGGCTGATGGAGCTACCGTGTGGCGTTTTGTTGTTGGACACCGCTGAGTCCCTGTGGCAGAGTGGGGAGAAGAAAAGCAAAGGCCTTGCCATGTTAGCAGTGACAGAGCAGAAGAGGGGTCTTTCGTCATCCAAGCAAGGTGGATGTGAATCAAGTGAGTCATTAGCCAACAGAAATTTATCAAACTCCTACTGCAAGTCTGTCACTATCTATTTAGCAGGGGAACCAAAAACATATGCATTCTCTTTTGGGTTCACAACGATAATTTCTAAGACTAACTGGTTTATTATTCCTAGAAAGAACTGCAAAAGGGATAAAATGAAATAAGTTATAGTAAACAATTCTAGAAGGATAAAATAGGTAAATGGAATGGTTTCATACACATGCATACTCTAAGATATATGGCTTTAATGTACATGAATACATACATCACAACACATAAGGGACACAAATTAAAGGCATATGAAAAACAAAAACCTTCCTACTTCAAAGACTTGTTAAAATAAGATTGATAATGGCTGCAGAAATTACTCATCTACTTTAAAATTTTATGCTAAAGTTGTGGGTTGGTACTCTTAAAAATCCTTTAAACTAGTTTTGAAAGTATGGGATCTGGAATCTGCAAAGCTGGATTAGGTCCACACTCTTGACATGTATAGGCAGTGGCCCTAGGATTTCACTCCTGAGCCCCAAATGCCTTACTTGCTATGTGAATTTAATAACCCATGCCCTGTTCATCTTATAGTTTGCTGTTAAATAAGACAGTGCAGGTGAACTGTGACCAGAAGTGTAGTGCTTTATATTTATTAATCACCTCACTTGACAGAAGAGGATTCTCAAGTGCAATTGGAGTACAGGCTCAAACCTGAAGAAGTTATAAGGATCTATTATAGTCAACAAAAGTTTCATAGAAAATGATATTATTTAGGTCTAAAATGTCCTCCCTCCTAAAGGAAATCTCATGTATTTTAGAGGTAGGTTTTCAGGAACTGACTGGATCATGACAGTTCTAACTTCATCAGTGGATTAATCCATTGACAAGATCATGATTTGATAGCATTATCAGGAGGTGATGGAACAGCAGGAAGGGTCTCTTTGCAGGGTTTAGGCCATGAGACATGACCTTAGGGACTATACCTAGTCCCTGTTCCCTTTCTTTAGGATCTTTCCCTGTCTCTCTGCTTTTTGGATGCCATAAAGTAAGCAGGTTTCCCTACCACAGCCGTCTTCCATGATGTTTCTGCCTTGGCACAGGGCTAAAAGCAATGGAGCTGGCCAACAATGCACCATAATCTCTGAAACTATAAGCCAAAATAAAGCTTTGCTTCATTAAGTTGTCTGTTCAGGTATTTGATCACAGCTACAAAAAGCTAACATAGATGAATATTGATTTTGAAGTTTAAAGAAATGGATAAATACAGTGAGGGAGATGGGAAGGGGGAATATTCTCTTGGCAGAGTATGTACAAAAGTAGTAGGAGAGGCAATGTGCTATAGAGAAGAACCAAGAAATAAAGATATTGACCTACTGAGAGAGATGAGGTGATGGTTGGCCCACCAAAGAGGTAAACTAGGAAATCAGGAAAACTGTAGAACTTAAGTTCAAAGTCTATAAGGTCAGGAGTAAATTAGAGCCCTACAATTTGACATGAACTGGCACATTCATTATCTTGTGATTACCTTTATTTATAATATAATTTATGAAGTCAGGAGGATAAAAGCCATCGTTTTAGGAATCTTGCATTAACAGTTGCTTTGAAAGCCAGTTCCTTTGAGAGTAGGCTTGACTCAGAAACAATGCTACCTGAGCACACAATGTCTGTTTCTGAAGCTATAATAAGGCTAGTTTGTCAAGTACAATTCCTATAATTCAGAGAGCACCTAATATCTACTTCCTTATATGAATTGCTTTGGCATAAAAGTGGCAAGATTTCTAGCCCTCTCATCACACATTCTCAATTGTAAGAGATGTTCTCATACTATCCATTCTGTACTCAATGAAAGTTTTCCTCTGGGGGTTGGGTGGGTCTGACTATTCTTTTACTGTTCCTTCCAGACTTTGTCATGCAGCTTCCAAAAGAAAGAGAATAATTTTCACTGTGTTGTATAAGACCTATGTCCATCATAATCACTAGGAACCACAGAGATAATGTAAAACTACCTTCGGGACACCAGTGAAGAGTCAGAAGAACAGTGGAGATTTAGAGATGTGTTTCTAGTGTGTGTGTGAGCGTCTCACCAGTGTCCACTAAATCCTGTGTACTTATTTTCTTTTCACTAACTTTGATGTCAGGGAGGGAAGCCTAGGCTACAGTCAGGCTAGTGGAGTAATGAATATCACCAGTAGATCTGGGTCTTACACCTATGTCACGCACCAAAAGCTATGGAACTTAAAATTTGTGGAACAGGTAATCCTCACATCATTGCCTTCATTATCACCTAGTAGCCATAAGCCCCTTAGCATTGTGTAAGGCTGGTCGTTGTTAAAGTATGGTACCTGCCATCCCCATAGGCCCATGCTCACATAGAAAAAAGCCAGCCAAACTTGTGAAAGGTATTTGAAGATAAAATACAAAGTCATCACAAAATTCTAGGGCTGACAGAGCTCCTTTTATTATAAAAAAGCAGCAGCAAAGGCCCAGAAAGGTCGAATGACTGCCCACTATTTGTAATTTTCTTTAGAAGCAAATAACTGCGGAATTTTCTAGGTAAGCAGACAAAGCTGTCATGCATTATATATTCATGAAGATAAACTGGAAAAAGAAGGTAAGAGCCTGTCTTGTTAGTATGCAAAAGGAGGATTCAGAATACCTCATGTGCATGTTTAGAATAGAAATTATTAATTTCCAACAGAAAAACATGCCAGAGCCTTCTAAAGGCAATTTCTCATTGTTTATTTAATTGGACAATTGATATGGAAGGAAAAGAAATCCTCTCCAATTGAACAAATTCCCTCCAGCCCCAGCAATGGCCTGAGATTCGTTGATGAAATTATGTCTGTCCAGAGTTGGCAGAGGTCCCAGCACTCAGTGATTCTTAGGTAGGAAAGAGTCCCTGGGGCAGGCATTATTAGCACCATCAAATCCTATTTACATAGCACCTGCCATGGGGCTGGTTGCTGAAGGCTTGCTCAAGGCCTTCTGACATTTCATCTGAGTAGCCAGTGCTCCTGACAGGGTCAGGGTCAGGATGCCAATAGAAAGAGGCAATGGGGTGGGGTAATTTTAAAAAAGAGAAGGCTTTTGACAGGATTTTCTTTGAGTGTGTTTGGGTTATGTGTGTTGTGCTCTAGGTGTATGTATTTAGGTGAACACAGAAAATTTAGGCTTTTCCCCCTTTGGGCATCAAGTGATGTAGAAAGATGACAAGTGGGTAACAGAGAACTGCATAGAAGACTGCAAGCTCTCTACATCTTTAGGGGGCCAAAGCCAATCCTCAACAAATGTGACCAGCAATTCATCCCGCAATCAGATGCTGAATAACACTAAAAATGTGTGTTTCTCCACATGGCAAAATATGCCATGATTTTTAATGAATTAAAATGATTTTTACTGAGTTGACTTTTTGCATTACTTATTGGTTGTGAAATGCTATCTAAAGTGATAAATGATGCTTTAAAACACAAAGCTTTTCATTTACTATATAATCCAAACTCAAGTTGCATGTGGTGTAGGCATTTGTGTGTTGACAGATGAAGAAACTGAAGCTCACACAAGACCATAAAGTGGGCTGGGGCTGAGCAGAGACTGGGACATGACTTATCTTGTGTCCAGCCCGAGGCACTTCCCCTGGAAACCACTGCCCATGCTGACCTGGCCTCGGTGGGCTCCCCCAGGGAGGGAGGCGCTGACCTGAGCTGCTGGATAAGATCTTCGCCTTCCTTGATGACATTGAGTGTGGCATCCAGGGTGGCAGTCTGCTGCTGCTGGAACTGCTTGATCAGTTCCTGGACTGCATCCACAGAGTCCGCACAGACATCCTCCAGCATCTCTTTCTGGAGGTCTTCCATCCATGTCCACAACTGTAGGGGAAAGAACAGTCTCTACTTAGAGCAGTTGGAGATGCTAGGACTGAGTGAAGATGAGAACACGGGGCTGGAGTCTTTCCATCTACCTTCACCATTAGTGCAGATTGGAGCAGCTTCATCAGCACACTACAGTGTCTATGCACAATGTGGATTGGGTTGTTTACAGGTTTATATTTGTTACTATCCTCCCCAAGTTTACTTCATTAGTGTCAGTATTCCCTAAGGACAGGGACTACCTATCATTCTGGGAAACTTACAGTTCTTTAAGAGCCAACAGATCCCACACCTTTGAAAGACCAGGAAGAATAGGAGAATGTAATGGGAAAATATTATCCTTCATAACAAAGAAAAAAAAAAGTGCTGCATACTTCCAGGAAGCTAAACATTGATTTTGATAAAATTTTTGTGATATTACAAATATACAAAGCAGAATATATTGCTTTATAAGATTAATATAATATAATGCTATACTGAACCATTTTGCTATTTTCAGGATTGCTAAACTGCTTAGAAAGTACAACACTAAAAACAAGGTTTATCTTAATTTCAGTAAGAGTACAGGGCCAGGTATCATGGCCCAGTTTATAATCCCAGCTACTTGGGAGGATGAGACAGTATGATTACAAATTTAATGCCAGACTTGACAACATAACATGACTTTGCCTAAAAAACTTTTTTAAAGGTTCTCAACTCATCATGATGAAGGCAGTCACTGTACACTAAAAACACATACCAATAAAATGTCTTTTAAAAGATTAGATATATACAGTGATATCTCAGTTCATGAATTTAGTTCTTTCCTTGATTCTCCTTACAGAATTCATTATATGATTCTGGTTGCAACAAAATGGCAACCACAATATATCTTAGGATACTATGTTTCCAACCCTTTAAAAATGTTTTATTATTCCATGTTTATAGTATATAATAACATTCATCATGGTGAGTTGGCATGTGTGAGCAACACTTTTTCCAATCCTTTAAATAAAAAATTTTTTTTGGAGACAGAATCTTATGGAGTTGTATAGTCTGGCTGCTAACTGGAAAATTTGCATAATCTATGCTTACAATTTGGTTGTAACCAGAATTGTGGTAAGAATTAAGTTTGTGAATAAAGGTACCACTGTAGCTCAGTGGTACAATACCTCTGAGTTTGATTCTCAGTCCATATACAAAAAAAAAGTACAAGATATGCCCATATGACACTCAAATGATGAAATACTTTGAAATACTTTGGTTATAGTACTTTAAAAGTTAAATATACTGTTTCAGACAGGATACAGGAGATGATGAAAGGCTGAACTAATTACTGAAAACTCATTACTGATAGCTCCTCTACATAATGAAAGAAGATTTCCAGTGGCCTGCAATAGGCTCCACTTTTGACTACTCCTATGGAGTAGCTTCATAAATGATGGAAAGGAAGATGAATGTGGTGTATATTTTGAAAACTTCAGTTTTCTCTTGGCTGAAAGGAAAGATAAAGATAAATAATAAAGATTATTCTGGGGGAGAACAGTAGAGACAGAAGATAGGAAAGTCAGAAGAGTGAAAAACTGCAGGCATGATTTTGAACCCAAGATATCCCAAGCCCAGAATTTAACACCAGTTTTTGAGTAACTGTGACACCAAGCTAAAGTAATATTAAAACTTGGAGAGCTTGAACAGAAGGCCACTTGAAATCCCACAAGACCATGTGTACATTGTCACCATGTGATGGGAGTAAATGTAAATGGCAAGCTTATGATTTTGAATAAGCACCTCTGATGCTTCATACTGTACCAAAAATAGGTGTTTTGTGTCAAAAGTAAGCAGAACCAAACAGTGTTACATCACAGGGTCAGTACCCTATTCCTTCAGCTGTAAGAAGGACGTCTGATTGTCCTGTGGGTCTGCTCTGCAGAGGCCCATCTGATTTAATCTTCACAAGCATGTTTAGATTGCTTTGAAGAGTCCAGATTAGAGAGAAGGCTCTACTAATTTCCATAATATCAGGAAGCTAATGAGACCTAGTCGAAATAAGTTTTCACCTCAAACTTCCCTGAAGCCAATGATTGCCAGAATTAATTAGATAAAATTATGGCAGCAACAACCTATATGTGTTTTTTTCTTACAGTTCTCTATTTTGGCTTCTCCCCATCGAAGAATCCTCTCTACCTTCCACTTCTCTACAGCATACCAAGTAGGAAGTGTAGGGTTTTCTCTTGTTTGTTAGGCCCCAGAAGAAATCCTGTGTTTAGCCATTGCCTGACCAATTCTCTTCTGGACCCTAATGGATGTGAAGTGAGGCTCAGTCCTGTGCCCTGCTTGGCAAGTATTCTGTCCACTCTTTTTCTCAGAATACATATGGCTATGCTGCAAAACACTAACACACCAAAGAACTGTCCTAATTTGAAATTTCTAAAAACTTAGCAGCATAGAATGCCCTACCTAAGGTTAGCCTGAGTAGTGAAATGTACCCAGAAGTCAGGAAAAGTCAGCCCATAGCCACTGTCCTGCCTAAATAGCAGGCAACCTGAGGAAAGGGAATCTGAAGAAGAGCAAGAGGGAAGGGGATAAGCAATGCAGGGAGACAGCAGGAGTTCTGTAGATATAATGAGGTTTATGGACAAAGTTCAGCAAAGCAGTAATTTTACTTCATCATTTTCTCACACTGATTGGCTGTTCCTTTACACTTTCTGGCTGCCACTGGGGTGGTACAACTGGCTGACTCTTAAAGATGCTCTAAAGAGCACTGTTTCTACAGTGTAAACTCCCTTTCTCATTTTGAAGAGATCACTTTTTCTTTGGCATTGAACACTGCTTTTATTTCTTAAATAAATAACATGATAGTCTACCAACTGATACACAGGATGGAGTAATTTTGCCCTTGAGGCTGTCATTGCTTTTGAAAATTTTGCTAGTTTTGGTTCTGGAGTAGGTAAGTAGAGAAATGTGTGCATATATATTTGTGGTATGGTGTGTGTGTGTGCTTACACACTGGAAAATTCTATGGCAAATGATTCCAAAGTAAGAACGAGACAAACGTGGGCATTTAATTATCTACTTAAAACTGATGATGGGATGGGGAGATAGCTCATCGGTCTAGGCACCTGCCTGGCAAGTGCAAAGACCTGTGTGTGATTCCTGTTACTGCATACCATGCCAGCTGCATGCCACACTGGCCATTGAAACCAGGTGTGGCAGTGCATGCCTATAATCCCAGTGCTGGGGAGGCTGAGACAGGAGGATCACTATGAGTGAAGCTGTGTAGCGACACCCTATACCAAATAAATCTTTAAAAAAAAAGCTCACGATGGTTACTTTGCTACATTCCTTAATTTGAATATTATATTCTCTTTACAAAACTATCTACAAATAGATATTTTTTTAGATACAGGGACTGTAACATTTCCATGGAAACACAGCAAGGAAAAAGAATTCTGTCTGGACAACATGTATAAGCAGATGACAAGTGCTACATACAAATGCCTTGTCCCTGGATAAAGACAGTGAGGACTTGATCACCCCTTCTCCCTGACATCTTCTTAGCTCTCAGATCAATGAACAACCAGTGGTCCTTTTGGACATAGGCAAAGAGGACATATTTCAAGGCTTATCACAATCTGTGCTCACAGCTGATGGAAGCACAGAGCAGTCTGAATACATAACTGTCAGCTCTCTTTTATCAAGTAGGTCTCTTAATTAGGAATAAGAAATTTTATTTTTTTGGAGTAGCTGGAGGTGTAGCGTAGCAGCAGAATACTTGCTTAGCAGGAGCAAGGCCCTGAGTTCCAACCCAGCACCCTGAGAAAAGCAGTTTTGATTTTGAAAGATAACATTAAGGATTGTTCCTGATTATACATTAAAAATATCATTGAAGAAAACTTGCAAAACATAAAAATATTTTTAATAGAATCCATAGTATTCATAACTTATTGCTACATTTAATTCTATTCTTTATGTGTGCAATTAAAATTGTGGTCATTACTGAATATGTGATTTTATGTATAGCATAGGTGATTCATGTCAATTAATGATATGGTGACTTTTAATGACTGTAATATTTCACTACTGAGATGAATTATCATTTGCTTATCAAATCACTCACTTTGGAACATTTAGATTGCCTCTAACTATTAGAGATTATGAATAACACTGTGATGAAATGATTAGATGATTTCAACTCTTTCAACCTACAAGGTTACAAGGAATTCACAATCCAGGGCCAACAGGATTAAGTGGACTCTTTAATTTGCAGAAGAAATGAGCCTGGAGGTTTTTTTTTTCATATCTTCTGTTTCTTCTCTGGTCCCGATTAGATTAAATCTTCTGATGTGGGAAGTGGGCAAAAGTAAAATTATGAACTTTAGCCTGAGGAGTCATAGAAAGTCTAGATTAAATCATTTATGAAAGCATTCAGTTCTCACTCAAAAATCTCCTATAAAGGGGGATGTTATTCAATGAAAATTACACACTATGGTGATATTCCATTATTCATTGGTACTAAGGCAAAAACTCAGCAAATTATTATAGGAAGGAAGAAAAAAGGTAAAGTGAAGAAGGAAGAATCACACCAAGCCAGCCAGGAAGAATCCTTAACAATATCCATTAGCAAAACTCAAGGCCACTTTACCAAAGCTTAGCAGATTTTTGTTCTCCTTAAACCTCTATTCATTCTAAAAGGAAAATTGATCAGACTTGACTGCTAATACTGTTTTAAATAAAAAGCCAGCAGGCTTCATATAAAGTGAAAAGAGTCCACATTAATGGCCCTACCATGAAACAGGATCCATACTTGTTAAAGTTTGAAAAGTATAATGTTTTGAGAAATTTTAAGTAAAATATGGAAAAGTAAGCCCCAGGAGCTTTTGACTACAGCACAGAAAGATGCCTACTTCTGCTACTAATAATCTACTTTTCTCTGCTAAGCAAGTCCTAGGGAAAGTTTCTACTTGTGATTCAGATTCCACGCCCACACCCTTTATTTTCATTGTCCATGGAGTTGAAGCCAAAAAACTGGAATGGATGAGAGATGTGGTGGAATGGGCCTTTCCCTCCTCTTCTTTCCTCTCCTCTTTTATATTTTTCATATTAGGGCTGTTCGATATGTAGTTAGAAAAGATGGGTAAAATTTCAGTTGATAAACTATAATCTTAAGTTATTTCCTGAATATTCCTCATTTGAAAATATATTTAATGAAGTCTATATCTATAAGATTATCATGGAAATTACAGAGATGATATATGTTAATATCAAATAAAGAAAAGAAAGAGACAAAAAGAAATGGATTTTGGCTTTACTGTAGAATCACCAGGGACCTCAGGGGCATTAAGACTAACTGCCTCATTTTGTCCGTGAGGAACCCAAGGCTGGGATATAGTGACTCTCATAAACTCAAAGGTTTTTTGGCAGTATTTGCACTAGAATTGCAGCATCCTAGCCACATGTATAGAAAGTAGGACTCATAGTCAGAGAGGATTCTGGGAAGCTGGTGTCACCTTTTTGGGAGTAGTATTTTCACAGAGACCTTGTTTACCGCCCCCTACTCCCCACCCTACCAGTGACCCCAGCCCTCATGAGCTACATGACTCCTGTTCATTCATGCTCACAATTACAAAGGGATGCACATGTCTTTGGTTTCTGAGACCACTGTTAAGAATGGAGTGAGCCTCAAGCAAGCAGACAACCAGGCAGGAAGCCCTGGATTAAAGTTAATCCCCTTGCTTTATAGATGCTCATCAGAGAGTGGCTAAAGGTCCCATGGAGAGGAAGCAGAGCCAGCTTCCAGGAGCTCACCAGGGCTTCATCTGCCTGAGGAATCTCAGTTTAGAAAAGATTAACTTTTCATGTTTTTTTCTGATAGGTGCCGCAATGATCTGTATCCATTCCTGCAAAGTGTCATAAAAGCCTGCAAAGTAGTAAACAGCCAGGCTTCTTAATGCATTCCCAATATCAAAAATAAACTTAATTAAGTAGGGTTAATTTTTTTCCAGACAGCAATCAAACTTTAATTAATACTCTATTAAAATGAATTCCTGGGGGAACATAAGCATGCAGACATGAACTGAATTCATCTGCCAAGGGTGTTACTGAGGAAGGTGCTAAATGGGCCTCCTTCCTGCACACTTACTCAATTTTAGAGTGCCCCCCTGTTAATTAGAATTGAAAAGCAATCACAGGTTTGCCCCCTCCTCCTTTCCAGAGGGCCCTTCTACCCCGCCAGACACTTAATGTAATCTGCCCTCTCCTCCTCTGTTTCCGTTCAGTGAATGATTTTTTCTGAGATTTAAGCTCAGTTGGCTTCTTCCTACATGAAGGCATCTCAGCCCTCCTTCCTTCAGTGATTGTCACCTACATCCAAGCAAGGGGAGCACTAACTTTAATTCCTCTGCCTCAGACCTCAGGAAGAAGACTGAGTCCCCTGTTTAAAAATCAATAAAGTAAAATCATATAATACACTTAGGAACTCAGTATACTCCTTGTTGGTAGCAAAGGTCCCTGACTGAAATTCTGTGGAAGTAATTTCTGACCCTCAGGAACAACCAGGAGAAATGGGGAGTGGTGTGTGGTCCCTTATATTTCCTCTTGTAGCAATTATTTCTATACTAGGGAGCTCCAAATTTCCCCTGCTGCATACTAAATGCTCTAGCAGACTCCAGACACTGCCTATTTCCGAAGTTTCCTACCTCTCTAGAGATGACAGGATGAAATTTTGCCCCATTTCATGGAGTTCTAAACACATGTTATCAGGAGCAAACTGTTAATTTCACAGTATCTGGGAAGACTAACTCCCAGACTCCCACAAACCTGGCTGGACCTTGTATCACTACCAGGAAGCCACCCAATATCCCCTTACCTCTTTGGTGTGTGTGTGGAAGGAGACGGACATGTCTAGGAGAAGCTTCCGCTGTTCCACTCTGCGCACAAAGTCCTGGATGCGCACCTCCAGGTGTCGAGCCGCCTTGTAGATCTCCTCTGGGTCACATTCCCCTGTCTGAGCCAACTGCTCTGCTGCCTCTAGGAGTTTGTCTGCATTGGTGTACGTATTCTGCCAGCAACAACAATGAGGTAAAGTCAACTTGCAGTCAGGAAGCAAGCTTCGCGCCTTCCTGTAGCCCACTCTAGGGCTCCCTGCACAAGCTGCAGTGGAGGGGTGGAGGGGTGGAGGCACAGAGCTGTCAGTTTTCTGATCTGGCACCGAGGTACTGTGCAGGGATCTGGCTCTCCGCCTCGTAGCAGGCGAGCAGCCCGGCTGCTCGCACACATGGGTAGTCATTAGGAGCTTTTCCTGCCTCTGGGGTTTCTCAGCAGTGCAGCGCCGCTGGAAGGAGGCAAGAAGACCTGCGAGAACCTCCATGCCCCTTTGACTGGTTTCTTATTCCCCACCCTCAGGATTTCCCATCCTTGTCCTTGCATCTCAGGCTTGTAACTGCTTGAGTTGGAAACAGCATATCCACAACAACCGATCTGTGTCTGACAAGCACACCACGGAAACATTCAACTTGCTAGCTTTGCCTTTTCCCCAGGGTCCTGCAACTGGGGGTGTTTATCTTTCTTGGAACAGAACTATGTCTTAGGAGGAAAAGGGATAAGAACTCTAAGCAGCTGAGAAGAGGAGGTAGCCACATCCCCAAAATAGATGCAGGTTATTCCCCATTTCTAATAAAGGCTGAATGTGTGCAGGAAGCTGGGGGGCTGAGGGAAGTCTGGTGATTTTGCTTATGATGCTATGTCATTACATGCACACACATGTACACACACACACACACACACACAC
>PVKA01039232.1:0-13919 GCA_004027165.1 Ctenomys sociabilis
TTCCTAGCAAGCACAGGGCCTGAGTTCAGTCCCTGGTTCTGCCAAAAAAAAAAAAGGTATTTTCTGTGTTTTGTTGTGGTGTAATAGGAACTATACAATATTGCCCATGCTTTTGGAGGAGGTCCTTCCTAAAAAGAGACAGAGAATTGGCAAGATCCAGAATGGGAGGAACAAGTATAGCCCATTTTCTTAAATGAAGAAAGAATAGTGAGAAATGCATGAGTGCTAAACAAATGCAGTATGTATTGGACTTTGGAAATAAATTTCAACAAATTATTTATTTATTTGTATTTTTTAGTGCAGGGTCTACAGGGTCTCACTGCACAGGTCAACCTCCTATTGATCCTCCTGTTTTCAGCCTCCCAAGCACTGGTACTACAGGCACACTCCCTACCCCTGGACTCTGTTCTGGGCTCAATGTGCCTCGGGGCTGGGCTGGCAGCAGGTGGGAGTGGGACCCTGGTCTCTACACTTGCCAAAGCAAGCACTTAGTCTGTTCAGCTCTCTCTCCGGCTGAAAGATTTGCATACTTCACTGTGGAAAAATTACGCTGCACAACAAAAAACAGGAAAAAAGCCATAAATAGAAGATTTTAAAAAATGCAGAGGAAAACAAGATAATAGAAGCAGATTCAGATGACTGAGATATTGAAATTTTCAGATATCTGCTTTAAAGTAAGTATAATTAATATAGTTACAGCTTGGAGGATAGCTCAGTGGTAGAGCATTTGCCTGACACATTTGAGGTTCTTAAGTATGTTCTCTAACCCTTCTCTCTACTTATAAACATGTACTTAACAACAGGTTGAGAATAGTGATGGAAAGTTAGGCACTATAAAGTAATGGAATGGAAATTTTAGACCAAATAAATTGAAATTTAAAATCTCAATGGTTAGGCTTGAGATGGATTTTTTAGTTTTATTTATTATTTGTAGATCTTCTAGTTTTAATAATTTTTCTTAGTTTAACAAAAGTCAGAAGACTATGAATATTGAAGCAGAAGGATGGGAAAAAATGACAGCATAGAAGAGAGTCCTGTGGTACATTGTAAAAACAAAAACATTTAGTATTAATTGGATTTTAAGAAGGGAAGAAAGATGCTTCCCTGGCAAGCATAAGGGCCTGAGTTCAATTCCCGTTTCCACCAAAAAAAAAAAAGAATGGAAGAAAGAAAATGGAGCAGAAGAAATTTTGAAAACCTGATGGCCAAGATAGTTCACAAACTCGAGCAGAAAATTACTTCTCGGTTCATAATAGTAAAAATGCTGACAACTAAATCTAGAATGTTGGTTGGGATAAGGGCTAGAGAGAGCTCTTCCAGCTTCTTTATGGCCCAGGAAGTTTATATTAATAATCTCATGGAAAAACTATTGCAATTCTAATGAGTTAATTTTCAATTCACTACTTCCAATGCAGCCTTGGTGAGAATAAAGACATATTTGTAGTTATAGGAAGCCAAGGGTCCCTAAGTCCAGCCATGATGATGCTATCTAGAACAACAGCCTCGATCCATGGCTGAACCTGGGTTTTATTAATTTTTTTTCTTTTTTTTGGTGTGGGGGGGGACAGAGGCTAAGCATTTAGCTCCATGGTAAAGTGCTTGCATAGCATACTGGAAGCCTTGGGTTTGATTCTTGGCAACAGAAACAAAAAATAAATCTCACCTAATTCTTGTTTTTGGTCTTTTTTTTTGGGGGGGTGGAACTGGGGATTGAACTCAGGCCCTTGCGCTTGCCAGGGGAGTGCGTATTCCATCAAGCCATCTCCCCAGTCCCCAGTTTTTTGTTTTTTGAGATAGGATCTCCCTATACAGTTTGGGCTGGCCTTGAACTCACTTTGTAGCCCAGGCTGATCTTGAACTCGAAATGATCTTGCCCTGCCTGGGATTACAGGCATGTTCTACCACACCAGGCTGGTTTTACTGATTCATGAAGAAAGGAATAACTTGATGATGAGTGAATGTGAGAATGACAGGGAATAAGTGAGTGCTCTGAGCTAGGCTAGATAGGAGGCTGAAAATCACCACTGCAATATGTAAAGAGAAGGATATATAGGAAGAGTAATCTTTATCACACAATTAAGATGGTATCTGATGTTTCTGAGGTCAGAGATCAGTGCTTCCGATCTTATATGCAGTCTTTCAGGCCCCAGGAAGTTATAGCCACTAACTCTATAGACTCCATCCCAGCCGACCGCATAGAGCATTGACTTTTTTTTTTTTTTTTTTTTTTGTCTTTTTGAGACAGGGTCTCACTATGCAGTTCAGGCTGGCCTTAAGCTCACTTTGCAGCTCAGGCAGGTCTCGAACTCACAGCAGTCCTCCTGCCTCAGCCTCCCAAGCGCTAGGATTACAGGCATGTGCCACCACACCTGGCTAGAGCATTGACTCTTTATCCAAACTTCATCCCAGTTTACACAAAGGGAAATAATGATAGGAAAAACAGGGAATTAGATATTTTATAAATGGAAAGGGCAGGAAGAGATGGAGTGGGAGAGAGACAAGGGAAAGAGAACATAAAAATAACCAGTATGTGTCATGTATGTGTATCAACTACCCATAAAGAGTGGTAATTATGTGTTCCAAGTACATTAATGAAAATAAAAACAAAAGGAAAATGGAAAATCTTAATTTTGGAAATTAAGCAACTCTGCTATTTTTATTTATTTTTTACTGCCAGTATTTTATATTTGAAGGAAGAAATCGGAATGTCATCTGCAAAGCATTTGAAACTAAATGTTGATGCCAGTAGTACATCTTAATATTTGTAGGATATAGCAAAGCTGTACATGGGAGAATTTATGGTCTTAGGTTCATCTTTTAGAAAAGAACAATGACAGGGTCTGGAGTTTGACTCAGTTTGAGCACTTGCCTAGTTGGCACAAAGCTCTAAGTTTCACTCCCCAAAAGAGCCCAAGAAAGTAATGGTGATGAAAATGATGGTTAAATATCCATGACAATAATGGTTAAAATATCTTTCTCAAGGAGCCAATTTCTGAAGGTAAACACAGATGGAGAATACTTACTCTGGAATAAGAGATTGTCAATTTCAGTAAGGTTTGTTAGTGTCTTTTTATTTTTTATTTGAGACAGGGTCTCACTGCGTGTTCAAGATGGCTTTGTGTTCACTTTTGTAGCCCCCAGGCTGGTCTTGAATTTGCAGTGATCCTCCTAACTCAACTGAAGGCTGGGATTACAGGTGTGTGCCACCGTACCCAGATAGTGTCTTTGATGTGAGGATATCCTTGCTTTCTCCTTTATTCCTTTTTTTTTTTTTTTTTTTTTTTTTTTTTTTTTTTTTTTTTTTTTTTTTTTTTTTTTTTTTTTTTGCGGAACTGGGGATTGAACTTAGTCCTTTTTGCTTGCCAGGCAAGTGCTTATTCTATTGAGCCATCTCCCTGGCCTCTCTTCTTTATTCCTGAATGATGATTTTCCAGAAGTTTAGACCAATGGTTCTTTTCTTTTCACACTTTAAAAATTATGTGGCTCTTCTCTGTATGACTTCTGATAAGAAATCCACAGTCAGTTGAGTCGTTGCTTTCTTAATTGTAATAAATTATTTTTCCCTGGTTGATGAAAGTGTTTTTGGTAAGAGGAGGGCCTTAGTTTTTTTTTTTTTTTTAGTTTTCAGAAGTTGTTTTCTGGGTATAGATTTCTTTTCTGGGTATAGATTTCTTTGACTTTGCCTTGAATGAGATTTATTCTTGATCCCTCTCCCCCAGTTGTGTTCATTACCAAATTTGGGGAATTTGTTGCTATTCTTTCAGTTTTTTCTGTACTACATCATTTCCTTTCTCCTTGTGTTAGAGCTTTAATTTTTAAGAAAAATTATTATTTATTTATTTTGCGGTACTTGGGGTTGAACTCAGAATCCTGCCCTTGCCAGGCAAAGCGCTTATCTACTGAGCTATCTCCCTGGCCCATTGAGCTTTAAATATTATCCTTTTGAATCTGTTCACAATTTTTCTGTTGCTATCTTTACAATTTTAATATCTTTTATCTCTGTTCTGATACTGAATCCTTCCAGTAAATCACCTTTAAAATTTCAGTTATTGTACTAAATTTTGAGTTCTAAAATTGTATTTTTTATTTATGAACAAATTTATATATAAATGAAACGTGTGTGTATTTCTTCTCTGAGAGTGTTACTGATTTCAAGAATATTCATTCTGACCTCTGTTTTGTTTGTGTATTTGAGGTAGAGTTTTAATGTGTTCCCCTGGTTACCTTTAAACTCTTGGGCTTTAAGTAATCCTCTAGCTTCAGCACATTAAGTGGGGACATGTATCTGGACACCCTGAGTTCTTGGAAACAGTAGCAATAGTGGCTTTTGTCTGATAATTCTAATGTTTGTATCATTTCAAGTTTGTCATGTATAGCTTGTTTTTGCTTGGTTGTTTGTGTTGAATGATTTTCAATTGTATATTAGATACTTTGTATATTTTCAAGTATATATTAAGTATTTTGATGCTATGTTATGATACTATTTTTTCTTTAAATCCTATAGAGAAATGAACTTTGGGAGAGGGATGAGAGTTTTGTTTTGTTTTGTTTTTGTAGTGCTAGAGATTAAACCTTATGTCTTTACACTGAGCTACATTCTACTGTTTATTTTTATTTATTTATTTATTTATTTATTTATTTATTTATTTATTTTTTGTCTTTTTGAGACAGGGTCTCACTATGCAATTCAAGCTGGCCTTAAGCTCACTTTGTAGCTCAGGCTGGTCTCGAACTCACAACAATCCTCCTGCCTCAGCCTCCCCAGTGCTGGGATTACAGGCATGCGCCACCACGCCCAGCTCTACTGTTTATTTTGAAGAAGGATTTGCCTAAAGTTTTAGGTTGCTCAGGCTGGGCTAGAATTTGTGATTCACCTGCCTCAGTCACTCAGAGTGCTGAGATTATAGGTGTGTGCCACTGTACCCACGTGGCTGACTTTTAAAATGATCTTGTTAGGTTCAACTGCCAAGTTTCTATGCTTCTTCTGGGCATTAAAATTGCATTGTCTAGCCTGCTGTAGTGGTGCGTACTTGTAATCCCAGCACTCAGGAGGCTGAGGCAGGAGGATTTTTGTGAGTTTGAGCCAGCCTGTGTTACAAGTGAGTTGAAGGACAGCCTGAACTGCATAGTGAAAACCTTTCTCAAAAAGACAAAAAAGAGAAAAAAACATTTGTATTGTCTTGTGTCGTCTAGTTTCTAAAGCCTCTGCAGAGCTATTTCAATATGTCCCTGTTTGTACCACCTACTGGCTATTATGGGAAGTAGATGTTGGTATTGCTTGTTTAACAACCTACTTTTTAACAATGGTTTGGAATTAGGATCAAGTTGTACATAAATCAGAAACATTTGACAAAGAATAGATATGTCAGTCTCACAAAAGAAACAACTATGGAACTTGCTAACATGTTTGAGGCTGAAATGCAAGATATTTAAGAATTAGTGCAATATTCTGAGGGAGAGGTAAGTATGGAAGATTTAGTAGATTTGGAAATACCAGAAGAGGAAAAGGAGGAAGAGAAAAGAATTTAGTACTGTATCAAAGAAGACTGCTGCAAAGGGACTAATGAGTATATTCTAAAAAATGAATGCAACCATGTTATCAATAGAGGACATAATTTTTTTGGAGGCAAGATCTTGCTCTGTAGTAGAGGTTGGCCTTGTATTCACTGTGTGGCTCAATCTGGCTTTGAACTTGCACTTACAGTGGTCTTTCTGCTTTAGTCTCCCAAGTGCTATGATTACAGGTATGTGCCCCATGCCAATCTGGAACTAGTCTGTATGGTTCTAAATGTTGAAAGATTCATGAAGTTCATGAAGTGAAAAAGAAGATGGCAGAATAGACCACACTAACAATGTACTTCTTGAAGGTTGTAGCCAGGACCCCTACTACTAATTCTTCCGTTTCTTCATTATTTCCTTAATCGAGCCCTCTACATCTCCTGATCATAATTATGTTGCTGACCGTGATGAGAACTTTGAGTGATTATATGCCTAAAATGCTAGTTTGAATGTCTTTTTTTTTTTTTTTTAAATACAGTTGGGAGCGCCTGCCTGACAAGTACAGGGTCCTGAGTTGAATCCCTGGCACCACAAAAGATAAATAAATAAATACAGTTGTGGGCCTCTTTCTTTTGGCAGAACCAGGGATTGAACTCAGGCCCTTGCGCTTGCCAGGGAAGTGCTGGGTCTCTTTTCTTTACTTTTTTTTTTTTCTCTCTTGGAGGTAGGGTTTCAGTATGTAGGCTACCACTGGACTCATTATATAGTCTAGGCTGGCCTCGAACTTACAGCAATTCTCTACCTCTGCTTCCCAAGTACAGTGGGTTACAGGTATGTGTACCATCACACCTGGCAGTTCTGGATGTGAATTTTTTTTTTTTTCCTACAATACTATACTGTAAAAAAAAAAATGGGACAGAGGTGTGTTTATACAAATCTCATTTTTGCTGATTGCAGTGTACTGTGCAGTATTGCAGTTTTATTTATTTATTTTTATTTTTTTGTTTTTTCTTGAGACAGGGTCTCACTATACAGTTCAGGCTGGCCTTAAGCTCACTTTGTAGCTCAGGCTGGTCTCGAACTCACAACAATCCTCCTGCCTCAGCCTCCCAAGTGCTGGGATTACAGGCATGCGCCACCACGCCAGACCCCCTGAAGTTTTATGTTCTATTATAAATTACATGAAAGAGGGCCAGGGAGATGGCTCAATGGCTTAAGTGCCCGCCTGGCAAGCACAAGGTCCTGAGTTTAATCCCTTTTACCATAAATAAATAAATAGACAACATGTAAGAATTACACAAATAAAAGCAGATGTTGGAGTTTCCTTTGGCCATTTCTTCTACATATTGGACATATTTTATGCAATTCCTGTATGTTTAGCTTTGAAATCAGTTTCATAGTGACTAGTCCAACTTTTGACCTAGTAGTAGGACTGCAACTTGGTCTTTATTTTTATTTTTTGGAGTTGGAAAATGCTCCTGTTTATAAAATTATTAACCAAAAATTGGAAAAATAGATTTACGGAGCCAGATATCAACAATGAAACAGGGAGGCAATGAGACATTTCAGAGATATCTTGAAAAATTCCAGAGAAGCACAGTGTAGGCTAGAAATCTCTAGGTAAAACATGACTGCACGACAGGCTATATTCACTCCTACATTTTTCTCAATGAGCTGTTCCTTGTGTTTGCCTTTATTTTTTCCAACTTGTCCGAGAGTTGGCTTTTGTTCAAGATACTTTTTTTCTGTCTTTGTCCAGTTTTAACCTGGTGATAATCCCCTTGCTGGAGTGAATGCCCACATGTACAGTCGGCATTGGGTTTCTCATGCTGTCCTGGATGTAGATGATATGTATTTCTGTACATCTGAACTACCTTGCTGATTCATTGACATTTGTAGTATCCTTGAACCACTTGGACCTCATCATTCTTGTGGATGGGCATGGAGTAGACCTTGTACTTTTGCCACAGCTCCTTGGAAAGAGAAGACATAATCTTCTGACACCCATGCAAGGGGGCATTGAAGTGGCATTTGTGATTTTTTTTTTTTTGCTGCTATCCAAGGTCATGAATGGGTTGAACTTCGTGATTACAATCTACTAGGTGCCAGCTAGTTCAGGCGGAGTGCGCACAGAGTTCAAATTGGTTGTTAAACAAGAAATGTTTGTATGGATCTTCCTGACAATGTGAGGTTTCCCCAGATATGTAGCATTGGGCTAACCCTAGGATTTTTTTTTTTTAACTAAACTTCATCTTATTGAGTTCTTTTCTTTTTGTAAGTTCCCTGATAGTTTTCAGCTCCTAGAGTTTTCTAGCCAGGTTATAAGGAAAACCTTAGATGAAAACAAATTTAAGGAATACTTTGTAATCTGACTGGAAAACTGGACTTTTTATTTCTCTGGCTTGCCACACACCACCAATACTGCCATTGGCTCTCCTCTCAGCCCCTCCTTTTCGGTGATACTAGAAATTAAACATGGGTGACCAATACTGGACCATATCCCCAACCCCGTAAGTCTCACCAAGTTTCCCAACTGGGCTAGAATGTGCTAGTCTTTCAGCCTCATCATTATCTAGGAATGTACCACCTCCCTCAGCTTGTTGCATACTTTTGCGATTGTGTTTACCTTTGAAGTCATGCGGTAGGATGACAGAAAAAGAATATAAATCATGGAGATTCCCCTTACACTCATGAGACTAGAAAACAGTTTCCTTTTCTTGGAGTTTTAGGTCTCTGCTCAGCCACAACTGGTAATAATGCCATTGCAAGTGCTGCTATGGGATTGCATGGGATAGGGGCAGAGAAGTGGGGAAAACAAAACAAATAAGACAAAACAAAACCTTCATAGGTTTCCTTAACTTTAGGGGCTGGGGAGATAGCACAGTAGAATAAGTGCTTCCCTGGAAAGTGCAAGGGCCTGAGTTCAATCCCTGGTTCCGCCGCACCCCCCCCCCCCAAAAAAAAAAAAAAAACTTCATAGGATTTCTCCTCCTTCTGTGTGATGCTAAAGAACATATGTGCCTCAAACCAAAAAAAAAAAAAAAAAGAGAGAGAGACTTGTCTTAGGATCCTTTGTATCTGTATTTAGTGTTTTATTCTTTATGTGGGGCTGCTCAATTCATATCAAGAGCTACCAGAGGAAACAAAACCAGGAAATTAACCATCATACATGTGGTACTTGTGGTTTCCTCCCCAAGCCACCTACTACTGTTTTTAATGACTGCTTCATGTGTTCTGTTGAAACAGGATGGATTGTGCTTTCTTTATTAGAGAACATATATTCATTTAATTTTATTATAGATATATTGTTCATTTGTTTTGGTTAAGAATTTATTGCACATCCATGTAGTGGTAGGCTTTTCTGGAAGTGTAAATATGTATACTCTTAAGGTGTTTATGATAGAGGTAGGGATGTTACATGTGGCAGAGGCAGAGACAGCAAACAACTTGATATCATTAATGGTTGATGTTTAATTACTAATTTTAGCTTTTTGATCCATTTCTGCTTTAGAATTTCACTCACTATAACTGAGAAAGAAGACCTCAGATAGAAATTGTTCAGGATGTAATTATTAAGACAATTATAAGAAGAGGTATAATTATATAAGAACTTAAAATAAGAAATAATTTATTATCATATACTTGTTTCTCAGGTCTTAGAAAAATACCCCAATACACCCATGAGTCATAAAGAAATTCTTCAAGTTATCCAGAGAGAAGGACTAAAAGAAATCAGGTGAGTTTACAAAATATTAATTAGTAATAATTACAATACTCGTAGAGTATTTGGTAGTATATAGTAATATCCTTTGCTTGGTTATTTAGTAATAAGTTTTTGTTAACTTCTGATTTATTCAGATATCAGATGGCTGGAGATCCCTTCCCCTCAGAGTTTTTAAGTTACAGCACAGGTCTAAGATAAAAAGATTTAAAAGTCTCTTAAAAGAAAGTGGGTAGAGGCCGGTGAGATAGCTTAGTAGAATAAGTGCTTGCCATGTAAGGGCCTGAGTTCAATCCCTGGCTCTGGGGGGAAAAAAAAAAAAAAAAGAAAGTGGCTATCTTTAAGCCCATGCACTTTTTAATTCATAGAAAAGCCTAGAGCCAACTATAAGCTTTTAATTATTATGTTAATGAACAAACAACTTTTACTTATATGCTTTTTGGTCATTAGAATGTAAAATTATTATTGTCTAGGGGAGATGCTAGACTTAGACAGTTTAGAAAGAAATAGTACTGTATTTGCCAAGAAGAATGAAAAGATAAAGTAGTATGATTATCAAATAGAAGTCTTAGCAAGGTACATTTGCCTGTAGTTCCACCTACTTGAGGAAACTGAAGCAGGTAGGTCAGTTCAGCCCATAAGTTTGAGACCATGCTGGGCAATGTAGAGAGGCCCTGTCTCAATAAAAGTCAGTTTTATTACGTCCAGTTATAATTCACGGGGTTAGTTAATACATGATCAGAAATCATACTTTAATTCCCATGATACGTTATAACAGCACATAATAGTCACTGTTCATAATCAAGACAATGTGTCACCAAGAAATGTTGAGATGACGTTAAGTCTGCATTTTGTTTTTTAAAGGCAATTTATATTAGAGAGATTTTCATTAACATAGAAAGATTATGGTGCTTTGAAACTCCTCCTGTGGGTGATATTAGACTGGGGAAAGAAGGCCTCTTCTCCGAGGAGTCTCCCATGTATAGCTGGTTTTTGGGGTTTGAGTCTAAGTTCCTATGTCTTCAGTTTTTGTTCAATTTGCCACCTTTAACTGAATGAACTATTGTTATATAACAAATCTAAAACAAACCAGAATATTGTATGCTGCCTTCAGTATGCCAGTTTTACCGTTGAAAGAAATTTAAAAGGTGTTAGGGAAAAAATAGAGAAGTAGAAGAAGAGGGCCTGGGAAGATACCTCACTGTTCTAAGTTCCTGTCTCGCAAGTGCAAAACCTGGATTCCATTCCCAGTACCTCATGCAGCCACCAAAACTGGGTGTGGTGGCACATGCCTGTAATCTCAATGCTAGGGAGGCTGAGACAGGAGGGTTACTACTAGTCCTGGATGGGTTGTGTAGCAAAACCCTGTACTAGATAAATGAATGAATGAATGAATGAATGAATGATCTTAAAAGAGGAAGAGGAAGAGATTAGAAGCAAGGATGGAGATCAAAGAAAGATCATGGAAACTGGTGAAGAAGACAGTAGGGATGGAGAGAAGGAAGAAATAACTGATCAACAATCACAAAGAAATAGAAGCCATATTTACACTCATCAAACAAGATTAAACAGTGAAGGGAAGAAAAAAAAAAAGAAAGAAAAAATGTCCACTTCCAGATTTGTCTCTGTAGTCAGTGGTAGACAGTGTGTGGAGACAGAGTCCTAGTTGCTGTTGAGTTATCCCAGCAGGCCAGCAGTAGCTTTATGGTAGGGTAGCAGATATTATTTCTCTTGAAGTTCAGGCTGGTTTTGGTCTGTGAGGCTAATACCATATGTATGCAGCCTATAGCCATCAGTGTACCTTCTGCGGGATCTGCTAGATGGATCCAGGAATTGTTCTAAGTTTTGAGCTCAGTTGGTCCCTCTCAAAGATGGCTCCTGGCCAGTTGCCCTCTCCTACCCTAGCTAGTGTAGTCCTCCACACCCACTGTTCCCTTCTACCACTGCATCTCTCTGTGGGGGCTTTTGGTGTTGCCAGCAGTCACTGTATGTCCACAAGTTTGAACCATTCCCCTCATATAGTAAGTCCTGATTCAGATAGAAGGCTCTGACAGCTGTCACCTTATTCATTGAAATTTGTCTCTTGGCTGTCCCTGTGGGCTTTAATTCTTACATCAGATCTTTTCTGAGGAAGACTACTTCCTCCTCTTTCAAGTTACTATATTCCAGTGTCTGGATGGCAGCTCTCAGAGAGGCTCTTTCTCTGATGTTTACCACTTTGCCATCTTTTGACTCTTAACTTTCATCTTGTTATTTTGACAGTTTTAACTTTCAGGTTGCAGATTGGAGTATTTCTTTTTCAGAGACTTTTGACTGACTTTGCAATGTATATTACATGGTTCCTATTTTAGTTTATTACTGTATTCTTTGTTCTTCATTGTGCCAGGGCTTAAAGTGATACTCTTCTGTGATTTTTTTTTTTTTTTAAATCATGCATCTTGTTTATATCTTATACTAAGCTAGTTCCATGAGAGTGATAGGTCTGTTCTTTCTGTATGGTGCATAATAGGAATCAAAAACTTAACTTGCTTCCCTAGCAAGCTCAAGGACCTGAGTTCAATTCGCAGTTCTGCCAAAAAACAACAACAAACAAACAAAAAAGCTTGCTAATGCATATATGAAGCACCAGCAGTTGGAAGGTCATAGCCAAATATAGTTATTGCTTATGCTCTGTGTGTAGTGGTGAGTCAAATGATAGTTTTATCATTTCTAAGTTTTTTAGTATAACTCTTCTCCCTTTGTATGTTCCCCTCTACTCACATTTTGAAGAATCTTTTAATTTTGATTGATGTTTTTATATTTTATTTTTATTTTTTTATATTTTCTTTTAATATATATTAAGAAAATAACAACCCAGATGTTCACCAGTGGAAGAATGGATAAGCAAAATGTGCCATCTATAACTAGCCTTAAGGAAGAAATGAGATTATTGGGTATTTGGGTTGTTTTCAAGATTTAGCTATTACAAATTGTGCTCCTATAAACATGGGTACATATATATTTTGAAATGATGTTTTCACAGCATAATAACCATTGTTAACTTTCTATCATTCTTTTTTTCTTTTTTCGGTACCAAGGATAAAAATGGAGACCAGAGCCGGGCGTGGTGGCGCATGCCTGTAATCCCAGCACTAGGGAGGCTGAGGCAGGAGGATTGTTGTGAGTTCGAGACCAGCCTGAGCGCTACAAAGTGAGCTTAAGGCCAGCCTGAACTGCACAGTGAGACCCTGTCTCAAAAAAAAAAAAAAAAAAAAATGGAGACCAGCAGGCACTTACGTCACTGAGTTATCTCCCTGGCCCTCTTTTATCATATTAGCTTTGAAATTCTATATCATTTTTATTCTCTTTAATAGAAATGAGATGAGATTGTTATTACAGTGTAACATTATAAACTTTCAAAACATCACACTAAGTAAGATAAGCCAGACCCAAGAAGACAAATATGCATTTACATAAAAATAAGTCAGTTTATAGAGATAGTAAGGACATTACTAGGTGCTGGCATAGGGAGTTATCTTTAATGGGTGCAGAGTTTATATTTGAAATAATAAGGGCTGGACAGATAGCTCAGTAGAGCTAGTGCAAGTGCAAGGTCCTGAGTTCAATCTTCGGTACCACAAAAAAAAAAAAAAAAAAAAACCTCTGGAAATTAATGGTAATAATGGTTGTATAACATTGTGAATGTACTTGATGCCATTGAATTGTGCACTCAAAAGGTGGCTTCTATGTTACGTAGGTTTTACCAAAATCAACCAGTCAGAGGAAGTGGCTGATTCCTGGCTGAGAAAGATCAGAACTAGACTCTTTAAGAAGTTAGGTAATAGGATTTAAAATTATTTATCCAAAATATAAATTTCTGAGTCAGTTAATATACCTTTTTTTTTTTTGAAACATGTATCCTTATTTATGAAAATATTAAAATAAATAAATGTGTTTCGCACTGTAAAGTATAACAGCATTTGAGAAACAGAGGGAGGAAAAGGCCCTCACTATCTCCTATCACAATAAACTGTGATTGTGTATCCAGTCATATTCCTTTTATACCTTGATGCTCATCCATTTTAAATACAGTTTTCAGTTTCCCATTGGAGCACTTCTCCCCTCCCACCAGGGCTCTTTTTATAGGAGTCATATGAAAAAAAGAAATACAAGTTTTGGTGTTTAAGGTGAAAAGGGACATGTGTTAGGTCTGGAGAATTTAAGAACTGATTCTGCTGTATTTGGTTGAAGTAAATAAATAGAAGCATTCTGGAATTTTCTTAAAATAACCTAAAGTAAGAGAGCAGTTCATAATGAAGATAAGATGCTCAAACTTGTATTTGTGATTTGAAAATAAAAAGTTAATTCTTCAACTAATACTGGTTATTTTAGAAAATTATAGTTTGTAAAAGAATTTGTTTATTTTAAAAAGTTTAAAAATTTATTGAGCAACATTTCACTATTTTGCAACTTTTTTTTGTTTGTTTTGGCAGAACCGGGGATTGAACTCAGGCCCTTGTGCTTGCCAGGCAAGTGCTTATTCTGCTGAGTTATCTCTCTACCCCCACCATTTTTTAAATATATATTTGGTACTGGGTCTCACTGTATGGCTCAGACTTGTAGTGATCCTCCTGTTTTCAGCTTCACCAGCCCTAGGAGTGCTGATGTGTGCCACCATGTCCTGTCTCAGTGGCTGACTCAGCAAGTCTCAGGGGTACAG
>PVKA01039233.1:0-19618 GCA_004027165.1 Ctenomys sociabilis
AAAGGAAGGGTTGTAGAAAGAAAAAAATCATGATGTGTGTGTATAGACAGTACAGTTGGGATAGATAACGCTGTGCTTCTACATAATTCTATGAGAGGCAAGATCTGCACTAATGGTGGTTGGACAGGATATTATGTCAGCTTTTAGTGCTATGGTCATCCACTAGGTAAATAATTATTGAATTTTTGATATAATTCAGTTATAAAAAAAGATAAGTAAGCAACTACACTCTTAATTCACTGATAAGAGATATCTGCTGAAATAATATCTGTAAATATAATATCATGTATGGACCTTGTACAATACCAAAACGTTATGAAAACAGTTTTCAATGTATTAATTCATCGACTCTGTATGGTTAAGGTGTCTTGAAACTGTCTGATTGACATTTGTATTTTAATAAAATAAAAATAAATGAAAAAAAGAAAGTATTTCATTGCTATTTTATCTTTTTTTCTCATGAAAAATTAATAATTTTTAAAACTAATCAGTTTGAATAACACAATAATATCATAAAAATAAAATTATGAATTTAAAAAAAAAAAGATCCCCAAGTGATTCCTTGTGTTGTTTGTTAGTTTGTTTGTCAAGACAGGGTTTCACTGTGCCTTGCAGGCTGACCTCAGATTCTTGACAATCTTCCTGCTGCAGCCTCTGGAGCGGAGAGGAACCAATCCAGCCAAGCTTCAGACATCAAGTTGACACAATGTATCAAGTACCACATCATTTTAAAAAATAGAATTTAGGAGTCTGGTAGCAGGGAGATAGAAAAAATGTATCATTTAAATCTAGGATTGAGAACTAATTAGTGTCCTCTAGAATTTGGGAGAGAATGGTTGGTTAAGAACAAGATAAAGCAAGACCTGCTGCAGCTAAAACCTGTCAGATTTTACTTGCTGAAAGGATCTACAAACTGTGGTACAGGGTTTCAGGGTAAATCCTGAGTGGATGTGACTGAACTTGTCAGATACAAAAGTTACATTTCTTATTATATAGGTCTGCTTTATAGGTTAATAAAGATAATCCTTTATTAACTCTGACGGCATGGAGAGGATCATAGGCAGGGAGGGAGACAGATGCTCTGATCTGAGAAAAACAGCTTGAGACTTTATAGACTTTTGCTAGGGATAGAGTTTGAAGGGCAGGTTCAGTGACACACAAAGAGCTGATTGTAGACAATTTGTCCCAAGTTCTGGTTCAGTTCTGCTATTTCTTTGCTATTTTTTTTTTTTTTTTTTGGTCTGGTTGACCTATCTTTTTGGGATAAGAGGGTGTTAAGGTCTCCTGCCTAAGATTGTGGTATTGGATATTAGATTTTTCATGTCCATTAAGATTTGTCTTATATAGTTGGGTGCTCCTGTGTTTGGTGCATATATATTTATGAGTGTTACCTCTTGTTCTTGAATATTTCCCCTAACCAGTATATAGTGTCCTTCTTTATTTCATCTGATCATTCACTTTTTGAAGTTCAGATTGTCTGCAAACAGGATTGCTACCCCTGCTTTTTTCTGAGGTGCTGGGGCATGTAGTATTGTTTTTCATCCTTTGATTTTCAGCCTATGAATTTCTTTCTTAGTTAAGTGTGTTTCTTGTATACAGCATATTGTTGGATTTTGTTTCCTAATCCATTGTGCCAGTCTATTTCTCTTAATTGGAGAATTGAGTCCATTTACATTGATGATTATAATTGAGATGTGTTGATTTATGATTCACATATTATTTACTTGCTGTTGTCTATTACTTTTTGTCCTGTGTTTAGTAATTGTTTGCCCTATTTAGTGGGTTCCTTCTGTTCTCTTTAGTGGAATTTTGATCATTTTGCTCCCTCTCTAGAACATCTTTCAGTATTCTTTGTAGGGTTGGCTTTGTCCTCACGAAATTCTTTAGTTGTTCTTTGTCATGAAAGTATTTCACTTCTCCATCAAACTTGAAAGATAGTTTGGCAGGGTATATTAGCCTGGGCTGGAATTTGTTTTCATAGAGGACTTGAAGTACTCTGCTGCATGTTCTTCTTGCCTTCATAGTTTGTGTAGAGAAGTCTGCTGTACTTATGGTGGGTTTCCCTTTGAATGTGATCTGTTTCTTTTCTCTAGTGGCTTTCAATATATGATTCTTGTGCTGAATTTCTGGGATCTTGACTATTACATATCTTGGTGTGTTTTTAATTAGGTTGAAGGTTTTTTTGTCATTCTGCATGCTTCAGTTACCTGAATGTCAGATTGTTTCCTCATATTTGGGAAGTTTTCTGGTATTACTTCTGCCCATATTCTTTTTATATCATTTGTATTGACTACTTCATTCTCACTGATGCCAATTAGTCTCACATTGTTCATCGTGGCATCATCTTGCAGGTGATGCATTATTTTTTCCTGCATTCTCATTGTTTTTGAGAGATTCTTTCTCACCTTTTCACTAGCTGCACCAGTGTCTTCAAGATCTGAAACTCTGTCTTCACTTTCACTCAAATGGTTTTGTAGACTTATAATTGATATTTTAAGTTCCTCTATATCTCTTTGACTCTGCTTCGTACAATCTATTTCTTTCCTGTATTCCTCATTCAAAGAATCTGTCATTTTTTGGTCAATGTCTTCTTTAGAAGCAGTTATTAATTCTTTTACTGCAGAGTGTTTTTCAGATTGGGTTTCCTCCATGTGTTTCTGTATTTGATTCTTCAGATGCTATGAATTCAGAGATTTCATTTTTATTTCAGAAATTGATTCTGCTCTGATTTCCTCTATACCTTTCCTCTATACCTTTTGCTCCTTGTCTTTATCATTTCATATAGCACTGACCTCTGAGTTTTGGTGTAGAGTTTTGGTGCAGTTATAACCTTAGCACCTATTGAGATTTGGGTGCAGCTCTATTACATTTGCATTTATCTAGTTTTGCCTGGCTTTGGTCTAGCTGTTGTGTTCAGCTCCTTCCTGCTACAGCCCTTGGAAGTGAACCTGTTGTGCCCCTCTGGCACAGTAGTGAACCTGTGGTGCCCCTCTCGTGCCCCTGGCACAGGGGGCACAGGGGAGTGCACAAGCTCTCCCATACACTAGCTAGGCCTGCGCTTGGGATGAATCTGGGGTCTCAAGACATCTGCAGAAGTTCTCACATACTAGGTGGGCTTACGGATGGGGGCTCTCATGGGTGGAGTAGTCCTAAGTATGCGGGAGAGGATGTTCCTCAGTTTTGGTCTTGAGAGTTCCCAGGGATGTAAGGAAGTCAGAACCTCTCCCACAAACTCGCTGGGCCTGGAGTATGCTGGATGCAGCATGTAGAACGGGCTGTGCTGGCTCTAGAGAGGCAAAGGAGGTCTGCAGTATGTGGGGAAAGTCTCTCACATGCAGCAGGCTTTTTCTTGGTCCAGGGAACACAGGAGAGAGCAGAAGCTCTCCCATACACTCACAGGGCCTGGGGTTGTGCAGATCCATATATTTTTATTTTTTAATTTTTTTCTTCATATTATGTAGGGACTTAAAGTTTAACATATCAATGCTTCATGGAAAATATCTGTTCCATTATCCCTAAGATGTCTGATATTCAGACAGATAGTGAAGTTAAGCTCAACTGCCTGTGTTGTAGGGTAATAACAATAAGCTTCTTTTCTGGAGGGTTAACAACCTAAGTTTACAGACCAAAAATTAGAGAAAAAGGAGGGCTAAAAGGACAGCCAAGATTTTGGCCCTAACCTTTTGAGCCTCAGGACATAGGGGAACCTGTACTGTAACATCATGGAACTCAGTTGTGTCCCAAATTTTCTGATCAAGGAGATTATGGCGCAACAGGGAAAAAGGATCGATGATGTAGAGTGTGCCTAAGCAGAGTCAAATGGAGAGAAAACATTCTCTTAGACTTTCACAGAGAGCAAATTGGTCAGGCAATGTCTGTGACTCATCCACATGGCTGACACTGACAAAGGATCTACAAATTGTGGTACAGGGTTTCAGGATAAATCCTGAGGGGATTTGACTTTCCTTATCAGATACAAAAAGTACATTTCTTGTTATATAGATCTTGCTTTATCTTGGTGTTAACCGTCCAGCAGAAAAGTATAAAAATGAAGTATAAATAGTAAAGCCATATTAATATGCTGAGTTGTAAGTGGTTGAAGTCACCAACTTCTAGCATTTCTAGTCTTATGGAAAACCTACTACTATTATGGACTACTGGACTATATTGGAATATTTTGCTGAATTCACACATCTTCAATATTTAAATGACAATTTAATGGCCTTCTCTGACAAAACTAAACACAAAAACGGATATCTGTATATTCAAAATAGGATAGATATACAGCTACATTCTCTTAATTCGATGAATAGAAATATTTGCTCTCATAGTGTTTGTCAAGAGGATATCATGTCTGCATCTTGTACAATGAATAACCACTAAGACAACAATGTGCAATGTATTAATTATTCAAACTGCCCTACTCAGTTTTGAAACTGTTTCATTGCTATTTGTTTCTCAATAAAATTATTTAAAAAAACAAATATCTGGAGCATAAGAGAAAGGCTCCAGATAGAATATTTACATTGTAGAATTTATTTATTTATTTATTTGTGGGTCAGATTTTTTATTTTTATTTTCTTTTTTAATTTATTTTTTATTTTATTGAAGTACAAATGTCAATCACACAGTTTTAAGTGTAGAATACATTTAGAAGGCATGAATATATTTAACATCAAGAGCATCTTTCATGAAAAAAAAAAAAAACTCCTTTTAGTTTTTTACTCTGAAAAATTTATCTGTTGACCAATGACCAAATCATTGGAGGTATCTTGTAAGAGACTATGTAGATTATTGGGGGATTTTTATTAATGTGCAAAGGTTGACCACCCCTTTGTCCACCAATTAAGAGTCCTGTCCAATAATCTCGCCCCAATTTTAACAACTTTTGCTTAATTCTAAAGCAATTTTGATATTACTTAGACCAGCTGGTAACTAGGGAGAAAATATGCTTTTAAGTCTATATTTCAAAGCTCAAATAAAAAGAGGAACAGCTGTTCACAGAATGACATACAAACACTTAAGTATACAGAACACAAATGAGCATCTTCACAAAATCAGAGTGCATTCAAAAATATTTTTGACCATATTAGATTTTTTTATTTTGTATTTAGGACAGGATGTACAGTGTGTACAGGGTCTCACTGAGTAGATTGGAGTTTTACTGATCCTCCTCCCAAGTGCTGGAATTACAGGTACATGCCATGATTCCCAGTCTCTATCTCTATCTTGGGGCACCCTAGTGGCATGCCAGCAACAGGCAGGTCCCTGTAGCTGCCTAAGCAGGCGCTTTAATCCACTGAGCTACTTGGCTGGCCCTTGACCATATTAGATTATAATAACATTTTTAAGTTTGTAATTGTAAAAAGACTAGTCAGAACTTTTGTAGGCCAATTAATAAGGATCTCTTATAAGAATTTGAAAAACACAAAAACCTCTTATTCATAGGTACTATATATCAAAGGAAAGACCTCAAGATGGTGGTGGCCCATCATGTGGCTAATGTTGCAAGTTGGTACTTTGATGTCATAGGAAGAGGGAATATAGCCAGATGGTGCTCAAGATAGTGGTGGCTTGTCATGTGATGCACCACCACAAACTGGCACTCTGACACCACAGGAGGAGTGCCCTTACAGTGGGGGTGGATCGCCATATGGCATGTTAAGTTGGTGGCAGCTCATCATGTGACAGGTGTCCTCAAGCCGGTACTCTGTCACAGGGGGAGTGACCCTATGGTGGCAATGGATGGCCACAGGTCACACAAGATGGTAACAGCCACATGGTGTGCAAGATGGCAGTGGCTGGCCACATGGCTAACAGTCTCAGGTCTGTGGCACAGCTGGGGGAGTTGCGCAGGACAGGGTATGGAACAAAGGAGGAAAAAGGTGGGAGGAGGGACTGAAGGCATCTGAGGTTTCCATACAGAGGAGGAAAGAGAGGCAGCAGAATCTACAGGGGAACCAGAGGAAGAAGCAGGGGGCAGAGATGTTGCTACAGAGGTTGGAGTAAGTAAAGACAGGTTGGAGGAGACTGACAAGACAGAGTTTTCAGGAGAGGGGGTGAACAAAGTAGTACTGGTGAATAAGGCAGGGGAACAGCAGAGGAAGAAAGGTGGGAGGGACATGTTTTCAAAGTCAAAAGCTTTGCAGGGATTTCAGACAATTTCCCATTGCAGTAATAGAAATTTTAAAATATTAGTCATTAGGATTTGAGATATCCTTGAAATCCGAGGGCACTGAGATTCTTTAGGAGACAACCCAGTGGCATGTGCTTTAGAGGATGGGAAGGATAGTTTTCACGGTGGTCAAATTACAATGAGCCAAAGTTAGGGCAAAAGCCTGATGTCACTTCCTGCCAAAAAGTCATCACTTTTAGCCTGATGTGCCTGCTTCATGGCACCAGAGGGTTGACAGTTCCTGATACCAGAAAGCAGCTAAGCCAGCTAGAACCCTCATTTCCTGCTCTGACAACTAAAGTGTCTCAGGGGAACCTGCAATACCTTTGTGTACAGGCATCATCATCTCCTCTGAGACATTGAGTACATTTAGATGTCTTAGGTGAGCCAGTTAGGCTGCTTATTGATACAGGTACAGCTAATTTTGTTTTGATTTCCTTCTCTAGACAACACTCCTCCAGGTCTATAGCCATAGTTGTGGTCAAGGGGACCCTGAGTCAGAGATTATTTATTCTTGCTCTGATGTGTCACTTTGAAGGACAAATGTATAAGCATAAGTTTGTAATTGTCCTGTGGTGTCCTGCTCCCTTGCTAGGAAGAGACTTACTAGAAAAATTGAGACAAATTTCAATTCTGGCTAAAGGTAAAGTGGCTTTTGATAGGTTACAGACCAAGTAGAGACTGCTAAATTATCATGTTTAGAAAGTAGGGACAACATATACTTTAGCAGTTGTCACAGTAAAAGTGGGAGACTAGGGACCAGATGGCCAAGGAAGATGGGGGTCTTGACTTGAGCTCATAATTTTCAAGATGAGACAAGAGGAAAGGCGAGGGCCAGCCAAATAGCTCAGCAGATTAAAGCACCTGCAAAGCAGGTGCAGTAGTTAGGGGTTGGTCCCTGGGCCTGCGTGCTGGCCCCACCCCTGGGGCACCTGAGACAGCAATTGAGACTGGGTGTGGTGGTGCGCACCTGTAATCCCAGCTGTTGGGAGGCTGTAAGCAGGCAGAGCACTACAAGTTGAATCTAGTAGTGAGACCCTGCACACCCTGTAGACCCTTCCCTAAAAAATAAAAATAAAAAAGCGGAAAGACGAGCAAGACCCCTATAGTTTTTAGGCTTATGAGTGAGGACTGAGACTGGCCAGTGTTGGATGCAATAGAGCAATGGCAGGTGGCAAAGGCAGAGGCAGAGGGTAGCTTGGTGAGGGAGATCAAAACCAGGGCGGGGGATGCCCTGAGAGCCACACTACTCACTGATTGGAGTCATAGTACCAAAACAATGATAAGATGAAGCAGCAGCCACAGCAGCAGCAATGGCAGCAGCACAGTAGACAAGCAGAAATAATGGGAAGGGGAGCCTTTATCAACTTTGAAGACATGGAAAGAATTGTGGGCAGGGGGATGGGCAGGTCCTCTGACTTGAGACAAGGAGCCTGAGATTTTATGGACTTTTGCTAAGGATGGAGTGTTAGGGGCAGGTTTAGTGACAAACAAGGAGCTAACTGGAGCCTCCCTTATGTGGGCAGGAAAGGTAAAAGGAAGTTGTATCCAGGGCTGGAGTGGGAAGGAGAAGGAAGTGCTCATTGGGAAGATAAGCTGTTGTTTCTGTATTCAGACATGTTGAATGAAGGCCATGATAATTTAGCAGTCTCTACTTGGTCTGTAACCTATCAAAAGCCACTTTACCTTTAGCCAGAATTGAAATTTGTCTCAATTTTTCTAGTAAGTCTCTTCCTAGCAAGGGAGCAGGACACCACAGGACAATTACAAACTTATGCTTACACATTTGTCCTTCAAAGTGACACATCAGAGCAAGAATAAATAATCTCTGACTCAGGGTCCCCTTGACCACAACTATGGCTATAGACCTGGAGGAGTGTTGTCTAGAGAAGGAAATCAAAACAAAATTAGCTGTACCTGTATCAATAAGCAGCCTAACTGGCTCACCTATGACATCTAAATCTACTCAATGTCTCAGAGGAGATGATGATGCCTGTACACAAAGGTATTGCAGGTTCCCCTGAGACACTTTAGTTGTCAGAGCAGGAAATGAGGGTTCTAGCTGGCTTAGCTGCTTTCTGGTATCAGGAACTGTCAACCCTCTGGTGCCATGAAGCAGGCACATCAGTTACCTCACATGCAGAGCAGGAGCCAGGCAGAGGCTTGGTGCAATCTTGCACTCAGTATCCAGACTTCTTTCACTTAAAACATGTACCCTTTCCTACATTGTCCCTGGCTTTTTCCTTGGATGACTTGGGTGGTTTTAAAGCATTACAAGTTGCAATATCTATAGTCTTAGCTTCTCTCTTTTGTCTCCCCTCTGGGACCCAATTTTTGGAAACTAAAAAGACTATATCCAGAAATTGGGCTATAAGTATCTGTGGCCCCATCCGAAGTTTTTGCAGCTTATTCTGGATATCTGGGCCTGACTGACAAATGAAATGTACCATTAGTGCCTCTCACTCCATGGAAGTTGGATCATTATTAGTATATTGGTGGTGGCCTCTGCTAATCTGTTATAAAACAAAGCTGGGTTTCTGTCAGTGCCTTGTAAGCCCACAATCACTTTATCATAACTGACACTTTTTAATGCACCTTTTTAGTCCTATTACAAGAGGAGCTAGCATACTAGATATCATTTTAGTTCACCCTTAGTATTATAATCTTGAGTTGGTTCTGTGAAGGAAAAATAGCCTCTCCAAAGTGGTTTCCTTCTCTTTTTAAGGCATAATGTTCATCTGCATAGGTGTTAGCCTCTTGTACATAGGATTTCTGTCTTTCATGTAAGATACAGCAAATGGTCAAGATTTATTGGAAATCTCACTGTGACAAGTCAAAAGCAAGAGTTCAAGTTTATAACCCATCTGCAAACTTTCTAGTGTCTTCTTACAGTTGGCTTAACCATTCCCTGCACTGTTGAACATCTGCAATAGAAAAAGGGACCTAGCTGGGCATGGTGGCGCACGCCTGTAATCCCAGCACTCGGGAGGCTGAGGCAGGAGGATTGTTGTCAGTTCGAGACCAGCCTGAGCTACAAAGTGAGCTTAAGGACAGCCTGAACTGCATAGTGAGACCCTGTCTCAAAAAGACAAAAAAAAAAAAAAAAAAAAAAGAAAGAAAAAGGGACCTATACTTGAATATTCCCTTTCATCCCTGGGACTCCTCTTAGGGACAGGGTAAGTTGGTAGTAAGAGTAATAAGAAGCATCACTTTTGGGTTCTACCTGTGGAGCTTAAAGCTCTCAGAGAAGCATGATAAGGGAGCTAAGGATCACTAGGTTCCCCTAGGGCACTGGGCTCTAATGTAGTTGCTGAGTCACTTGGAGAGGAAGGACTTAATTTATTGGCCTAGGGACTGTAAGAAGAATGTTGAGCAAACCTCCCAGTATCATCAAAAATATCAGAGAGACTCACATACCCCTTAGAGACAAGTGGTGATCTCAGGATGGGGCCATCTATCTTTCTCCTCCTTGAGAGCCATTCCCTTTCATAGAGAGTCATAAAAGCCTGAACTTATGGCATGTTTTAATAAAAAATGCTGTAACTGGAGAATAGTCTCATAATTTAAAGTACATTGTCATATCCATCTCTCACCACTTCCCAGTTCATACTGAACCAAAACCATATTGCAACAGTATATAAGTTGCTCCTGTTTTACATTGTGAGGATCAAACTTTTCCTACTCATGGAGAATTTTGCCTAGTGACAATATCAGCATAATCCTCATCATGTGAGATATCAGCTCAATAATATCCCTTGGTTTTTCCTGCATACTTTACTGGCCCCGCCTCTGGGGGACACTGACCCAACCGAGTCCAGGCGTGGTAGTGCACGCCTGTAATTAGTGTTGGAGAGGCTGAAAACAGGAGGGTCACTATAAGTCTGAGCTTCATAGTGAGATCCTGTACCAAATATATAAATGAAAAAAAAAATTCCCTTAGTTACTGCAGAATGATCAGATCTGTAATCTCCCAAATGAGTGTATGGTGAAGGCTTAATAAAGGAGGCATATGAATGATTTCAGGGCTCCTGGAGAATCAAAAATTTCTCATACAATTCAAGATTTCCTCAGGCCTAACACCAAGCTTCCCCTGGGTGGTCTGTACTTATTTAATTAATCAGAAGAAGAGAGGGGAATACTGAAGAATATCAGAACTACCCAAGGACTTCTTGAAGTGAGGTATTAAGTTAATCCATCTGGAAGTGAGGTGCTTGAGGCTACAGATTTTATCTAGTTGAGGTTGGAGCCCACTGTCCTTGGTTGTGATTTTGTCTTGTCCTTTGAAGCTTAATGGCTTCACCTACCGTTACAGGCCTCAGTAGGGAGAAGTGACTCACAGAGGTTCTCTTACTATGAGTCTACTGCCTATCTCCAGACAAGCAGCCTAGTCCTTGGACAGATTCACAAATAAATATGGAAAGCTAATTGGTTAATTTCAGCCCTGTTCAGAGATGCATCATAATATTCTCCATCACTGAGATCCAATAGATCTCCCATCTGCTTGTCTTGGCACCTCGGGAGTAAATGAGAGAGCCAAAATGTTATCAGGTAGCTCCTTCTAAAAGTATCTCACCAGGCTTTGGGTTGCTCACTTCTCCTTCTGAGTTAGAGCTCAGGTTTTTCTCATGTCAAGCAAAGAACTGAATTCAGCAAGCAAAAAGTGGTGGCCAAGTTTATTTTAGAAAGTAAAAGTGAAGAATGAGGGAGAAACTAGCTTTGCTGAGTGAGCTTTGGCTCAGCAAAAGTAAAAATAAGCCATATAAAAGAACACTCTGGAGAAAGTTGGGCATGCTAGTGTGAGGAAAGTCATGACAGTGAGCTCATCACATCTACGTCCGTATATGTTGTCCAAATCTCAAGGAAATCTGTGAGAACTTCTACATATGGGTCCTAGGAGCTAGTGCTGTGATTCCACATGTCGGCCTGGTGTCAGATTTAGGCCATCCTATTGAAAACCTGTTCAAGTCCTCATGAGAAGCCCACCTGGGAACAGTTCTTCCCATGTGTCCAGGACATTGTAATTAACAGGTCATATCTACTGCCTCAGCCATCCTTGCAGTGCCCTAATCTCCTATCTCACCATGGCTCTTTTTGGATTCAGGTTCAGTGAACCCCTGCCTGAAATGGCATCTCACAACTCTTTCCAGGAGATATGGCAGGCATTTGATCTGGAGTCACTTACCAGGTATTGCAACAGGCTGCATCTATAGCATCATCAATTCGATTGCTGTGTTTCTCCCTGAAGACTTCTAGAATCTCCCATTTTAACTTTGTCTCTGTAGATTCTGTCTTCCTTTCTCACAAGCTGTAAGCCAGAAGGTGGGTAGAAAGTTCAGATTGTCTCTTCCCTTTAGTTCAATGTGTTCTATCTCTTCAGTTTCTCCATAAGCTCCAGTTTTCCTGTCAGATATTTCTTAGGCCCCAGGTATCCACCCTCCCACCTTGTTTACTTCTGTGAGTTGTTATATTCTGGTGTCTGGATTCTAAATCTTGGAAAGGCAAAGTTCCTGATGCTTACCAATCTGTTGTTTTCCCAGAAGTTGGATAGATTATTCTTAAAAATAAAGTCATTACCCAATCAGCCTCAGACATGAAGAGAAAGCTGAAAATGATAGCTTTTGTAGGCCAGAGATGGTGGTGCATGCCTGTAATCTCAGTGCTCAGGAGGCTGAAGTAGGAAGATCATTAGGAGTTCAAGGCCATTGTCTCAGCAAAATAAAAACAAAACAAAAAGATGTCCTTTGTTCCTAATAATTTGCTTGGTACTCTCTGAGAGTTGCCAAGCAAGTCTCTAGGTCTTTTTAGCCAAGGCTGGGATGAAGCCAAGAGGAGAATACAAAGAGATCAAGAGAAAGCAGCTGCTTTGGTTGCAGCCTTTAAACAAGAAAACTTTAATTTTATTTCTGTGACTTCAACAAGGGCTGAATGATGCAACCTGATGGAATGTGATAAGAACCATCACAACAAGAGGTCCCCTAGGCCATGTCTGGTGTGCAGTGGTGACCACTGAAATTTGAGCTATCCCAGGGTTGAAGGTCCCAGGGGTCAGAACCACCCGTTCTAGCTGGTCCAGCAAGACTGAAGGGCCCCAGGGCACTCTTTGTCCTTTCTCCCTGGCCAAATGTCATCTTCACACAAGAGCCTCAGGTTGCTATGGCAATTCAGAGGAAAGATATTGAAGTGTTGCTGAGCACTGGAGCTAGCCTTTCTGTCCTTCTTTTCTACCTTGGCCTTCCTTCCAGCCATCATACCCCAGTGAAAGTAGTCACTTGGGTGGAAGTGTTGTGTTATTGCTCAGAACCTGTACACTATAACTAGGTTACCTTTTTTTCTCATTCCTTTTATATAATATTTAAAATTTCAGTTCTCCTTTTGGGAATAGATACCTTGTTTAAGTGCTATAATATACATGTATCCAGGTTAGGAACGTTACCTCCCTTTAGTGGAGAATGAAATAATTTCTGAAGAATAGGAAACTAATAAAATTATGAGAACAACAAATCTGCTCCAACGGCCAGGGAGATGGCTCAGTGGATAAGTGCTTCCCTAGCAAGCGCAAGGGCCTGAGTTCAATCCCTGGTTCCACAAAAAAAAAAAAAAAAAAAAAAAAAAAGAAAGAAAGAAAAGAAATACAAATTAACTTTAAACAAAACAAAACAACAACAACAAAAAAAACAAATCTGCTCCATACAAACATATCTTAAAGGCTCCATTATTTTTCCTCACCAGAGACAATATCCACTAAAACTTGAAACTAAAAAAAATACTATTACCTGTAATTGAGAAATTAAAGATATACTTACATGTTGTAATAACCCTTGCAACACTCCAGTTATGGAAGTCCCAAAAGCCAGTAGAGAGTGGAGGTTGGCATAGGATCTTAGATTCTTAAATGAGACAGTCATGCCCATCCACCCAATGCTGCCCAACCCACACGTGGTCCTTTACCAGATCTCTGAAGGTGCCATTTGGTTCTTGGTGTTAGTTTTAAAAGATCTCTTCTTTTGTATTCTTTGGAATCCAGATTATCAGCTTCTGTGAAACTCTGAAAATCCTCATGATCAAGTCTCTCAACTGATTTGGACTGTGCTGCCTCAAGGATTCAGAGACAGCTCTCATCTTTATGGACAAGAGCTTTTCCAACTTGACCTGTTTCAAAATTAACTCTCCTACCAACATGTTTTGAAGCTGTCTCACTGCAATTTTTTTCAATAAAATTAATAAAAAAAAACATAATCATAAAAAAATTTCCCAAGTCATAGTCCTGCAATATGTAGATGATATATTGTTACTTTCCCCCTCAGAAAAGCTCTCTAGCCAGGGATTTTGTGCCTTGCTGAATTTTCTGGCAGATAGAGGTCACAGGGTCTCTAGATCTAAGGCATAACTTTATAACCTTAAAGTAAAGTATTTGGGACTTATCTAATGGAACTTGAATACATGGAGAAGAATAAAGAATCAAATATATACTTGCCTTCCCACTGCCCAGTATCCTAAAATGGCTAAAAGGACTCCTAGGAATTACAGACTTTTGCAACCTTTGATAGCAGAATATGATGAGATTGCACAAATTCTACTAGCTTATAAAAAATCTAGAAGGCAGAGACAAAACCCACCTTTTAACCTGGCAACCCAGTTCCCAAACTGCATTCTAGAAGCAAGTGCTACTAAATGCCCCATTTCTTAGTTATATTTTTGTTGCTAAGACAAAATACCTTACACCCCAAGTTAGAGGACAGGTTTATTTCAGCTCCCTGTAAAGGATTCTGTCTGTAATCAGCTGGCTCCAAGGCAGGGTAGATGAACAGAGGGGCATTGCAGAGGAGAAACATTTTATGATGTGGCAGGAAAATGGCAGCAAGCAGCAGCAAGACTGCCTTCCCCTTTTCCCTTTACATTCCAACCAGGGTACAAGCCCATTGATTGGTGTCCCTGGCACTCAGTATGAGGCTTCCATTGTACACACCTAGAATTATGCTAAACCCATTTAGTTTTCACATACCTTAATCCCAGTATCACATGCTCTAGTTCAATGATTGTGAACCTTTTAAAGACTCTGTGCCCACTCTGCAAGCCAAAATCCACTTATTTATTGCAAAGTGCCAACATTATAATTAATTGTGAATTACTGAGGTTTTAGTTTAGCAAAAAACAACTCATACAGTAACATCTGTTGGCTTACAAGAAAAACACAATAACAGATATTTTAATGATACAAAGAGCTTTTTTATTGAAAGGTAGAAATGAGGGCCGGCCAGATAGCTCAGCAAATTAAAGTGCCTGCTTAGGCAGATGCAGGGGTTTGATCCCCAGCATGTGGCACCAGCCACACCCCCAGGGTGCACTGCGATGGTGACTGAGGCAGGGCGTGGTAGTGCATACCTCTAATGCCAGTGCTTCTGTGCCTCAAAACAGGAAGATCACTATGAATCCAGTCTGTGTAGTGAGACCCTATAGACCTTGTATTAAATGCATAAAAAAGAGAAATAGAAATGAGCATTTGGCATACTTTTGCACAACTGTGACCTGTGGTGTTGTATACATACTGATAATTTGTCAGACGTTGGTTTATACTTTATTGGCTTGAGAGCAACACATGCAGATTGTAGGTCATCTGCTAGTCTGTTTCTTGAATCAGATCTGATATAATTCAAAGCTGAAAACAGATGCTCACAAGTACATACAGATCGAAACAAAGGAAGAATAGCAATCCCAAATGCTTTCATTGAGTTAAAATTATTTGGCAGAGAATTCCATACTTTAAGGATTCCAACTGCGATATCTTTTGACATCCCTTTACTCTATCTCTTCTATCTTCTCAAGTGTAACATGCAGGTATAGAATTTATCCTTAGAGCTTTCTTGAAATTTCTGTAGCAAAAGATTTCCAAAATCTAACTGGCATAAGCAAGAAACATCAATCTCTTCAAATTTGGTTTTATCTGTAAAAGTGAGAAAACACAAGGTTGTCTCTATCCAACAAAACTAAAAATCTGTTGCTAGAATTCTTTTCTTAATAATTGTATTGAGAAAGAAATATTAATGAGACAGTTTCACAAGTGGTGACTGCCGCATTTTCAAGAATTAATACATTGAGTATTGTTGTCATAGTGGGTATTCATTGTACAAAATGTACACATAATATCCTGTCTCAGACACTATTATAACAAACCTCTTTATTCATTGAAATAAGAAAATGGAGCTGTATATCTATCCTAACTATTTTGAATATGCAGATACAAAAGGGTCCTTCATTTTTATCCCACTTTTTTGGTTAGTTTTGGCAGTGGGCATTCCATTGTCATTTAAATAATGTAGGTGCTTGAATTCAGTAGAATCTCCCAATATAGTCCAGTAGTCCGTAACAGTAGTGGGTTTTCCATACAATTGGCAATGTCCAAAGATGCTGACTTGATCTTTTTACAGCTCAGTATATTAATGTGGCTTTATTTTTTATACTTTGTTATCATACTTTTCTGCTGGATTGTTAACACCAAGATAAAGCAAGACCTATATAACAAAAATGTAACTCAGGGTCATTGCCTTACCCATATTGTAAACAACATAGATGCATGGTTTTGCCCCTGTCATGTTTCCTAGCTTTTCTCCTTGCTTTCTCTTCATTATCCAATCCTCAAGTTCTTGCTTTCCTTTTAATTGTGTTATACTTTTCTATTTTCATTTCTTCTTTTGAGTTTTATACTAGGGAGACTAAACAATATTTACATATGTGGGTCTGATTTATTTCACTTATGAGTATATTTTCAAGTGGCATCCACTTAAATATGAGGCTTCGAGTTTATCATTCTTTATAGCTGAGTTATACTCCATTGTACAAAAATGCCACATCTTTTTCATTCATAACTCAAGTGATGGGCATCTTGCTTGTTTCCAAGATTTGGATATCACAAATTGTGCTGCTATAAGCATAGGTACACATATATCACTATGATATGATGTTTTCAGATCCTCCAGGTAAATTCCCATTAGAGGGATACCTGGTTTGAATGGAATTTCCAGTCCTAGTTTCTTAAGGAGTCTCCACACTGATTTCCATAATGGATGCACCAGTCTACATTCCCACCAGCAGTGGAGGAGGGTTCCTTTTCCCCCACAACCTCTCCAACATTTGCTGTTGGTTTATTTGATAGCCATTGTTTCTGGTATTTCTAGTGGTGTGGAATATTTTTCATATATTTATTTGCTTCTTTAATTCCATCCTGTGAGAAGTATCTGTTCATCTAGATGCCCACTTTTTTCATGTTTAAACTCTTTATTCCATAATAAAAATTTGACTTTGGGAAGTTGTATTAGAGCCTCAAATGTAGGCTATAATCAGGATATGAGTTGATTATATTTACTTTAGAGATAGTCTCAATTGACTCAGAAGGGAGTGTACTCTGGTGCAGTGACAGAAGAGGAGAATCATAGACTAACTGATACATATGTATATACATATATGTAGACACATATACATGCATATGCATGTAGATATGTATATGGACAGAAATACATACATATGTATATACATATATGTATATATTATATATAGAGAGAGGAACGGAGAGAGAGAGAGGAAAAAGAGAGAGGAGGAGAGAGAGAACAAGCGCATGCCACAGCCACTGTGGGGTTAGGAGCACTAGAGTCCAGCAATGGATGCAAAGATGTGTAATCACAGAGAACAGGCATTACCATGCTTATCTTATGATTTCTTACATAGCACTTGTTGGATCAACATCCCACTTATGAACATTGTAAAATGATGCCAGAAGAGATTTAGAAAAAAACATTTCAGCTATATTTAAACTGCTTTTACCCACAGAGTCTTTTTCTGAATTGAATATCACACAGAAGTGCATCATTAAAAACACAACTACAGCTGCTATGATAGGTGGGAATATATTGAGGCTTCTACCTTCCAACTTTTTTTCCATAATTTTATTGAAAAACAAATAGCAATAAGACAGTTTCAAATCAAATTACTAGGACAGATTCAATAATTAATACATTGCATATTATTTTCTTAGTGGTTATTTGTTGTACAAAATGCAGACATGATATTCTATTTACAAACACTATTAGAGCAGATGCCTCTATTCATTGACTTAAGAGAATGTAGTTGTATATCTGTCTTAACTATTTTGAATCTACAGATACAAAATGGTCATTCATTTGTATCCCTTTTTATGTTTAGTTTTGTCATCTAAATATTATAGGTATGTGGATTCAGCAAAATAATCCAAAATAGTCCAGTAGTCCATATTTGTATTGGGTTTTCGGTATGTCTGGCAATGTCAAAATTTTTTTAGTGAGTCTTTTATAGTTCAGCATATTAATATGGTTTTACTTCTTATACTTCATTTTTTATACTTTTCTGCTGGATGGATAAGACCAAGAAAAAGCAAGACCTATATAACAAGAATTGTAGCTTTTACAAAGTGAGCTTAAGGCCAGCCTGAACTGCATAGTGAGACCCTGTCTCAAAAAGACAAAAAAAAAAAAAAAAAAAAAAAAAAAAAAAAAAAAAAAAAAAAAAAAAAAAAAAAAAAAAAAAAAAGAATTGTAGCTTTTGTATCTAGTTAAGTTCAGTCAAATGCCCTCAGGATTTATCCTGAGACTCTGTGCCACAGTTTGTAGATTCTTTGTGTCAGCCATGTGGATGAGTTGTGGCCATTGCTTGACCGATTTTCTCTCTGTGAAAGCCTGAGAGAAAGTTTTCTCTCCATGTGACTCTCCTTAGGATACTCTACATCATCGATCACTTTCCTCTGTGGCCCAATAATCTCCTTGATCAGAAAATTTGGACACAACTGAGTTCCATGATGTTACAGTACAGGTTCTCCTCTGTCTTGAGTCTTAATTGATCTTGAAAGGTTAGGGCCAAAATATTGGCTGTCCTTGCAGTCCTCCTTTTTTTCTAATTTTTGGTCTGCAAACTTAGGTTGTTAACCCTCCAGAAGAGAAGCTTATTGTTAGTACCGTACAACTTAAGCTATTGAGTTTAACCTCACTATCTGTCTGAATATCAAACATCTTAGGCTTAACATGGAACAGGTATTTTTCATCAAGTACTGATATGTTAAACTTTAAGGCTCTGCAAAATATAACGTAAAAAATTAAATATGTTTTCAAAGTAGGAAAATAACAATTATATATATTTTGGCATAAGTTTAGAAATCTAACCATATACAGCATTGTAGCAGTACAGTACCACTATACTCCTTTTCCTTTCTCTTGCCTTCACTTACCACCCCCATCCTTTTTTAAAATAAAACAAGTATCCGAGAGACAGCACATCAGCAACTGGCATGTCATGACAAGGAGCACATATTCAGAAGACCAGAATGACAGGTACTCGAAGCATGAACCTACTATTAGAAATTGCCATCTTCAGTGCAGTTGCTTAGTTCACAGGTATCAGCATATATAGTTAGTCATGGTGAGAATTATTCCAAATTAATAGCTAGGTTTGAAAATCTTCTGAAGATTCTCAGGATCATTGCCTTACCCATCTTGTACATATAACTGTATGGCTTTGCCTCTGTCCTGTTTCCTAGCTCTTCTCCTTGCTCTCTCTTCATTGTCTAGTCTTCAAGTTCTTGCTTTCCTTTTAAATGTGTTATAGCTTTCTAATTGTAAATCTACTTTTGAGTTCTTATACTAGGGAGATATATGATATTTATACATGTGTGTCTCCTTTATTTCACTTATGAGTATATCTTCAAGTGGCATCCACTTAAATATGAAGCCTTTGAGTTTATCATTCTTTTTAGCTGAGTAATACTCCATTGTACAAAAATACCACATCTTTTTCTTCCATTACTCTGGTTACAGATTGTTTCCAAGATTTGGCTATCACAAATACTGCTCCTATAAACATAGGTACACATACATCACTATGATAAGATGTTTTCTGATCTTCTGGGTAAATTCTCAGTAGGAAGATAGCTGGCTTGAATGGGATTTTCTTTCCTAGATTTTTAAGGAGTCTCCACACAGATTTCCATAATGGTTACACCAGTCTACATTCCCACCAGCAGTGGAGAAGAGTTCCCTTTTCTCCACAACCTCTCCAACATTTGTTGTTGGTTCATTTCCTTATGATAGCCATTCTTTCTGGAGTGAGATGATATCTCAGTGTTGTTTTTATTTGCATTTCACGAATGGCTAGTGATGTGGAGCATTTTTTCATATATTTGTTCGCTTCTTTAATTTCGTCCTCTGAGAAGTGTGTATTCATATCACATGCCCATTTCTGAATTGGGTCTTTAAATTTGAGGGCCCTGTTATATCTTAGTTCTTTATAAATTCTAGACAGTAGTCCTCTGTCTGATTGCTTATTAGTTAGGATTTTTTCAAAGTTTGTGGGTTGTCTTTTCACTCTGTTGACAATTTCTTTTGACATGCAGAAGCTCCTTAAGAAGAGTTGATCCCATTTGTTGAT
>PVKA01039234.1:0-19621 GCA_004027165.1 Ctenomys sociabilis
ATAAACCCTGAGAAGACTTCAATGACCACATAGGAAATATAAAGTTCATGTGTTGGTATATAAGTTTTGATCTACCTAGGTCTTAACCATCCAGCAGAAAAGTATAAAAGTATAAAAATGAAGTATACATCGTGAGCCCATAATATTAAGCTGAGCTGTAAATGGATATGGTCGACAATTTCTTTGAATAACTCCCTATTGTTGCAGAATGCTGGACTGTGTTGGATTGTGGTGTCGAGTTCAAGAACCTAAGGTAGTTGAATGTCAATGGAGTGCCCACTTTGGACAGGTGTAGACAAAGGAAGGGTTGTAGAAAGAAAAAATCATGATGTGTTTGTATAGACAGTACAGTTGGGATAGATAACGCTGTGCTTCTACATAATTCTATGAGAGGCAAGATCTGCACCAATGGTGGTTGGACAGGATATTATGTCGGCTTTTAGTGCTATGGTCATCCACTAGGTAAATAATTATTGAATCTTTGATATAATTCAGCTATAAAAAAACCTGTAAATATAATATCCTGTATGCACCTTGTACAATACCAAAACGTTATGAAAACAGTTTGCAATGTATTAATTCATCGAATGTGTATAGTTAAGATGTCTTGAAACTGTCTGATTGACATTTGTATTTTAATAAAATAAAAATAAATAAAAAAATAAATTTTATAAATAAAAAAAAAGAACTATCATGCACCCTTTCCAAATCCAAGAAGAGAAGTGAAAAAATGCCTTTATGTATCATATTCTTGTCTTCTGAGTATTCTGAGATTCTTTTCACCCTTTCCTTTCTATTTGGAGGACTTTTAGTAGGCTTTTTTTTTTTTAGATTCGTTGATAAATTCTCTCACTCTTTTATGTGCGTATTTCTTGGATTTTTGCTGCGTTATTTTTTTATTTTTTATTTTTATTTATTTATTTATTTTGGTAGAGGCGGGGATTGAACTCAGGCCCTTGTGCTTGCCAAGCAAGCGCTTATTCCACTGAGCCATCTCCCCAGCCCCTTTTGCTGCGTTCTTGACAAGTATTCCCCTGGATATCGGTTTCCAGATTGGCTTTTCTATTACCACCTGAAAACTATATTACTTCTTACTCTCATTGTTTCAATACATTTTTTTCTGTTGGTATATTTTGACCTACTCATCTTATTCTTTCTTTCAGAGTGTTTGATGAAAGTAATATTAAATCTTTTGATAACATTTCAGATTGCATAAAGGTTGGTTTGACTTTCTTTTCTAGTGTATCTTCTTTCTGCAACAGACATAACTTCTGCGTTGTCTTATTTACCATCAGTGGTTCTTTCTGGTGTCTTTGTTTGGCTATTAGATGTATCTACTGAACTTTTGATTTACTTACTAAATTTTCTAGTTCTGAAATTTTTATGTTTCTCGTAGTTCAAATGTGAGAAAACTGGGAGGATTTTGATGCCTCTAACTCCCCATTTCACTAGATTCATTATATTGTTGTTCTCTATCCCAAATCATTCTTTCACTTTGCTGGTGTTTTTCTGCCTTCCATCTTGATTTAAATGTTTCTACTTACTAATTGAAGCATTCTTTGTTGACTTTTAAAAAAAAATGTCTGCTAGATAATTCTAATATTCTATCATTTGAAGTGGTATTGTAATCTGTTCTCTTTAATTTTTTGTGAACTCTTTTTACTTCTCTGTATGCAAGATTTTTTAAAATCAAAACTTGGAACTTGTGTGTTATTTTGACTCTAAGTTTTATTTCAACCTAGTCTTTCAGCAGAATTTTCTGACACTATTCCAGTATTACTCTTAAGCAGCTTTAATAATTCAACAGTTTCTTCTTTTTTTGACATGCAGATAGTCTTCTCATTAATTCAGGGGACAGGGGGAAGTCTCAACATGGCCCTGTATTCTACATACAAGGAAATGGAGGTTTCTGCACTATATCACTGGGTAGTCATAAAAATCTTTTTCCAGTAGGCCTTTGGCAGCTCCATCCCAGAAGGAGGAAGTGGCCTTTCATTATTTCCATATGGGATGGAAGGGTAGGTTTCTTGCTTGATCTTTGTGTAAACAGAGATTGTTGATTTCAGACTCTCAAAATGATAAATCAGACACAAGCTGATGTACTGAATGGTCTCTGTGATATGAGAAATCCAATGTAGAACTGAAGAGAAAAATTAAAAAGAAATAGAAGAAAGGGAACAGTGAGATAGATCTACTGCAAATGGAAGTGGGGCCAGGGCATAAAGGAAGTAGGGGAGGGAAAGCTTCGACGATATAGAACAGGAGTCAAGGCATGGCATGTACATGTACCAGATACCCCTGATGAAAGCAGTGGTTTGTGCTGAATAATTAAAATACAGCGTTCACACCAGTAAAACTGCCTCTGTATTAAAAAGTCAAAATTTCCATTTTAGAGGAGATATTTGAACTATGAGAAACAAATACAGTGGAAAATTAAGGAAAAATATACATTGTGATTTTGCTCTAGGAAACTAGCTTTTCTTGTTAATCCGTGTTTTTTGTTGTTTCTGTTTTGAACTAACCTTTATCCTTCGTTGTGTGGTGTTTTTCTTCAGCATTACTGCATTTATGAGGAAAGTTGTAGCAGCTGCACTAAAACATTTTGATCCCTGGGAAATAAAATGCTTTCACAATGTTTGTCTGCATGCTGTTTTCTTCCCATAATCTTATCCTTTAAAAGACAACTTTCTACGGGTGAGCACATCTCTAAACATTATCTTATACCAATATCCCCAGGCCAGAAATCCTTGTTGCAAACATCTCATGGTATACTGTTCTTAAAAAAAAAAAGTTATTTTTATACAAAAGTTTAGTCATTGTGTGCATATTGCCACTGCGGCCAACTACATTTTTTAAAAACAATTTCAACTTACATTTTTTTTTGTTCGGATGATGTCAGTGAACTAGATGGATTGTTATTCTTTCTGGAAATTGCCTATTGAAACCATAAGTACAGATAATTTCTGACAAGAACTTCTCCATTGTTATATACAGTTCTTACAGTGTTCAGAATTAAATTCAGGCGGCAGCAAAGGACATTAGACACTGAGATGCTTCAGCATTTTAAAGCAAATGTCAGAAACTACTGTATTGATGTTCATATTTTGGGAAAAAATTCACCACAGAAAATAGATTCATACATAAACGTTTTAAAAAGCTATAGCACAAATATATTGAACATATGGTTTGTTTTGAGGAGAAAATATGACAAAGTAAGAGCCTCTCCACTTGATACACTAATTTTTCTTTCAAAATCTTGAGGCTTCCTTCTAGTCATTATTGCACTTAATATTTTTGATTTGGTATCTGTCTGACTATTGCAGGTAATGTCCACTTTCAGTCTTTTAAAGGAGAGAGATTCGTCAAGGATTTAGGTGTAGCAAATGATAGAGAAATGGAAAATGGCTATGGTGCTGCTATTCTTTCTGACTTCGTCCTTTTATACATATTTTCCAATTATTTTTTCTTCTGTACTTTTCCAAAACTATACTATTTATCTTTTTCTCTCTGTTTCTGTTTCTGTTCCTGTTTCTGTCTCTGTCTCTGTCCCTGTCTCTCTCTCTCTGTTTCTCTCTCTCTGTTTCTCTGTCTCTCTCTGTCTCTCTCTCCAATCAATCCATTTCAGATTTTCACATTATTGTGTGTGTAGAGGAGGGTAAAAAGACCTATTTCTGAAAATTTCTTACCTCCCCCACTTTTAGTTCATGGCATGGTTCTCTGGAAGCAGTTTCCTCAAGGAACCTATTTCTTGTGTCATATTTGTCCTGTCCTCTTCTATGTCCTAAGAGCTGTGCAATACACTCTTGCCTGAATCACTTTCAGATCTAATCTTTCTTACTAGGATTATGGGAATATCACCTGACTAGGACCATCATGTAGACCAAGAATTATAGTAATTAATGTTAGCATTTTTGTGTAATGGAGAATACACAAACAGTTCAGTTCCCCTCGGACTTCAAATTGAACTATTTAAACCAGAGTAGACCTCTGATGTTGGTATACCTTCTTGAATCTCACTTGGCACTCAAAAAACTCTCAATTGGGGGTTCAGCTCATTCCTTAGCTGCTGTTTCTGCTGTTCAGTTTACTACTTGCTGCTTCTGGCTATTCATTCAGATTTCCTTCTAGTGTCATCATATTGAATAAGCCTTCAGTTCGTGTCCATCACCAGTGCTGTCTCACTATTTTCATTTAATTTTGGAAATCATAATTTGTTGTACACATGGGAAGATCAAGCATGAAGCCACTGCCCACAGCTTCAGCCACGTTCCTCTTGCAGTGGCAGTATGAGGCCTGAGCTTCCCTGGTGAATGCACATGTGTAATTTTTGTTTGTTTGTTCCAAATGGGAATCAGGCTGTGATTCTTTTTTCCTGCATAGGAATTGCATAAAAATTTGCAAGCCTCAGTTTACTCTCTTCTCATATCCTTTCCCTTTCCTCAGCATCCCATTCTGCATAGTGTCCAAGGAATCTGATGGGTCACTCTTCTGTTTGGAATGCGTGGTAGGACTAGGGTTGGTGGAGTTAGGTCTGGCTTCTGTAAAGCACAAGTGGTTCTGTTTTTCTCTATATTAAGGGAGTTATAACTTTGAGGAGGGTTTACACAGCACTGGTGCACTGAAGTGATCTTTTTCCCATGTGCCTTAGCTGTTCTGTTTTGGAAATCAAAGCTTGTGTCATCAGTAAAGTTGATGATTTTAGTTATTTCTAAAAAGTGATTTATTTATTTGTTTGTTTGTTATAGTGTCTCGCTGTGCAGCTCAGACTTGGAATGATCCTTCTGCCTCAGCCTCCCCAGTACTGGGATTATAAGCATATGCCACCATGCACTGTTTCAGTGGCTGGCATAGCTTGCTTGGGATCCAGGGCTGGCAGAGAATGTGGTACCAGGGATTAAACCCTAGTCCTTGTTCTGGACAGGTAGGCATTTAGGCAGCCAAGCTACGTCCCCAGCTCTAAAGGTGATAATTCTAATATGATCCTAGTTGATGGTATGGTAAATAGAAATCCTTCTAATGTTGTCTTCATTTACATTTTATAGTTTTGATCTTCTAACTTGTCTTTGTATCATTGATTTTTACCTGTTATATTATCTAGTCATTTACTTATCTCCCTCTTCTCTGTCCCTGTCTGGCACTATGTAAGCTTCTGAGGATTTGGTTACTTGGATAACCACTGCACTTTCAGTGCCTGGCACACGTTAGGTGAACTGCATTCAGTGAAAGGAAGGGCACTATAAAACCTGGAGAAGACATAGATGATTACAAGGCTCTTTACTTCCTTGACTCTGTGGTTTAGATACATGAATATCTAACACTGAGAGAAAATCATTTCATGATGGAGGAGGAATAGTTTATGTTGCAATAGATTGGATTTTAGGTACCTAACAGGCATATTCCTGGAAATATCAACTAGAAATTTAGATTAGAAATTTGGAGCTGGAAGAATTGTTTTGCTGAAAGGAAGGCAGAGTGTATAAAATGTGCATAGCAGATTTTATAGTATGAAATGTACACAGCAGATTTTGTAGCTTGAGCTGGCTGTGGGGATGAAGATTTACCCCTTGAGTACATTGCTTGGATCTTAGAGAAAGAACTTTTTTTTACAGTTTTACACAAATATAGCCTGAGCAAAGAAAATTAGACAGAAGAACAGACATTGGATACTGTCAATGGGTGACTGAATGGTTGAGACCTCCAGAGATATCAAGATAATTATATATCTTTGGTGGGTACTTATTTTTCTACTTTAAACTGGACAAATCCCTAAGGTCATCTGTTTGTGATTTAAAAGATTGTACTCATGAAAGAAAAAAGTTGTATCCATGATTTTGGAGGAGGAATAGCTCTAGAAGAGTTCTTATATATAAGATTCCAGATCCCAGATAGTTGTAGGATTCTACTCTTAAGCTGCCATAGGAATATAAGTTGTCTGTGAGGGTGACACGTGGCTCCTGCTGCATCATGCTGAAGGGCAGAGAACAGGTCTTGGGTAACCAGCATAGTTGCTGCTATGAAGTAATAATACTTACCCTTGACTCAAACATCTTATGTTTGAATAGCCAAAATAAATAAATATAGACATTGAAAACATGCTGACTAACACTGATAAGTCAAAGTGAGAATTATCTTGCAAAGATGACTGAGAACTAAGAAAAAGTGATAGTTGGGAAGTACACTGAGTCTTTACACATTTGAAATGGTCCTGGGCAGAAGATAAAGTGGCTATTGGAGGGTGGGATTGTAGAACAATAGATAATGCAGCCCAATTCATTTCCTATGAGAACTGGGAAAACTCAAGGTGAATAAGATTCTTAAGGCAAATCTTATGATATAGTTTGGTAAAAATGAGTTCTTTCTACTTACCAGAATTATCTGTAACTTTTAAAATTCTCTTTCTTGGAACATTCATTTCCTCTAATTCTGCAATGTAGTTCTCTGCGGAGCACTTTCACAGTGACTCCAGTTACCCCCAAGGATGTAACTCAAAGATTTTTTCCAAAGTCATTTATGTTACCAAGAAAATACTGCAAATATAATGCATAAGAAGAACTAATGAGTTCCTCTTACAGGATTTTCTTTAGTTCAAGAAAATAGAATTACCCAGAGAAAATTAAATATATCAACCCATCCTTTGAGAGGCCCTGGAAACACCTGAGAATTGCATGAGCACATGGTGTTGTATGGTAGAAATGGTATATTTTAGGCATGCTTTTCCTGAAGATTGAATGCTGATGGCATTTCACCATAGGACACAGCCATTTCTCAGCAAGAAGGCAATATGTGATAATGACGGCTTGTATTTTAGAGCTGCCTTTAACTTGTCAAAAACACTTTCACACATATTTATAAAATTACAGAGAATTAAAGTGAGCAAGGATGCCAGATGCAGAACATTTTAATTCTTTCATTTTTCCAAATAAGGGCAATGGAGGTTAGCAAGTAGTTATTTGCAGAAGAGCATTTACTTGGTTGGGAGCGGGACTCAGATTATTCAGCTTCTGACAACTTACTATTATATACTTCAGTCTTACAACACTTCTCTGTGATAAATAGAGCAGGGCTTGTTTGGCTAGTATTATCGTGAATATATTGGGTTGTGGTATCCCTCAATTTATGATAGGCTGGGTCACACATGTCCAGACAAGTCCTTTGAATACATGGATAATGGATTTAACCCATCTGTTGTGGTTTAGATATGAAATGTTTTCCCCAAAACTCAGGTGCTAAAGGGTTGGCTAACCAGCTGATAGGTTTAGGAATAACTGGATCATGGAGGCTCTAATTTGAGGATAAGTTCATTGATGAGCTCATAATTTGATGGCATTATTAGGAGGCAATGGAGACAAGAGGTAGGGCTCACTTGAGAGTGGATCATGGGGTGTGACTTCAGGGAAGGTACCTGGTTCCCAGCCTGTTCCCTTGTGGCTCTTTTCTTCTTTGTCTGCTTCCTGGCCACCAGGAGGAGAGCAGTGTTTCCTCCAGCATGTTTTCTTTTTCCATCCTGTTTGTTGTGCTTTGTTTAAGGGTAAAAGCAATGGAGTTATCCATGAGCCACGTCTCTGAAACCATGAGTCAAGGCAAACTGTTCCTTCTATAATTAATTCTCAGGTATTTGGTCACAACAAGAACAACAACAAACTGACGAATACCACACATGACTCAGCCAGTGCCACTGCTTGCAGACAGCACAGGGAAGCAGCAGTTCTTTGACCTTGTGATTGATCTGCTTGTTGACTGGCAGCTGCAGTTGGCTGCTATTGTCCAGAATCTCAAGACGGTATCACATCTCGCATCATTAGCGCAGCAAAGATCAAAATTCAAACTGTGCTTTCTACTGAGAGCATGTCACTTTCACATCATCATAAATTTTAAAAATAATATGTTGGACCATTGTATGTTGGAGACTGTGTGTACTTTAAAGGTTTAAATGAAGGTAAAGAAAGTAATTTAAAATAGAATCCCAAGCACTATTAAAACCCGCCTTCTCTCAACAATTCCAGATAGAGGCATATGTCCAAAGAAAGGAAAATATACATCCATAAACAATTTGTACACAAATGTTAATCCTGGCATGCTTTGTAATAGCCAAAAAGGATAAGCAACTCTAATATCTACCAATCGATGAGTACACAAAAATGTGATGCTTTCATACAACATAGTACTATTCAGCAATAAAAATGAATTGGCCATCAGTAAAAATAAATGATATACAACATGGAATGAAGTGTGAGGCACCAGACACAAAATCACATATTGTATGATTGCATTTATGTTAAATAAATAAGTGGAATAGAAAATCTGTAGGGTTAGACAGATTATCAGTTGCCTAGGGATGCACAATATGATAGAACAGGGGATGTATATGACAGAGTGTGAGGTTGCTCCTTGCAGTGAGGAAAATATTCTAAAATCGTTTGTGGTGGCAGTTGCATGAGTGTGCCAATATATCATGGAACTGGGTAAATTTTTTAAACATGTGGATTATATCTTAATAAAACTATTACCTAAAAAGAGGGCAAGTCAAATAGCTCAACTGATTAAAGCACCTGCTTAGGCAGCCACAGGGACTGGGGTTCGATCCTAGGCATGCGGTGCTGGCCCGACCCCGGGGCCCTCTGAGATGGCAATTGAAACTGGGTGTGGTGGTGCACACCTATAGTCCCAGCTCTTGATAGGCTGAAAACAGGAGGATCGATATGAGTCCAATCTGTGTAGTGAGACTCTGTAGACCCTGTACTAAATACACAATAAAAGCTATTGCCTAAAAAGAGACAATATTCATCATGACCATGGAGTCTAGGATGGTATTTAAAAATGGCACAGACTCCAAATAGGATAACATTCTAGAAGCAATGTAGTATACCAATTGAGCAGCTTCACCATAGAAAGAAGCAATTAGGAGTTGTGATTTATTCCTTTTTTTTTTTTTTTTTTTTTTGGTAGAACTGGGGTTTGCACTTAGACCCTTGCACTTGCCAGGAAAGTGCTTACTCCATTGAACCATCTTCCTGGCCCAATTTATTCCTAATGTGGTCAGATTTTCCTAGAGCAGTATTTCATAAGGCATAGTAAATTTCTCTTAAGGCACTTATGATGATTTTAAGGCACATCTGGAGTTTTTGTGGTGTGAAATTAATAGATGCTTGTATTACCTTTGTGGTAGATACAAGAAAAAATGTACAAATGATGAAAATATGTATGAGGATATGGTATAATTATGAATATGTTCCATGAACAATTGACTTTTGGGAAATTCTAGTTCAGAGACATCTACTAAGAATAATAAAATTATTCCTCATGTTTCTCCAGCAACAGTGAACTCTTGGTTACCTAAAGGGGGAACTTTGTGTATGTGGGTAAATGGTTCAAAGTCACCTCTCCTTAAAACAGGAAGCATATGGCTTAAAATGTCAAATCAAAAGGAGCTAAATTTATGTGAAGATCTACACACTGAGCTTGATTCAATGTAAAGAGTACATATCCCAAATTTTGTTCAGTCATATTCTAAGAAGAATAACTTTTGAACTCAAGGAATTTACATTGGAATACTAGTCTGTGACATGCAAAAATTTCTGGAGCATCATTATATTTCTGAATTTGTATCTTTTCTGTGTGGTGGAAATAGCTGGGCCAAAAATAGTGGGTTGTAAAGATTATCGAAAATAATGCAAGTGACTTATGTTATATGACACCAAATGCATGATTAAAGGCTTCCTTCCCTCTGTTGTAGGCTGGACAGTTGTATTCCATGGAGCAGACTGGTGAGCTAATTGGCTGTGTCATTCTGTCAGGAAGATGCATGTTAAGGTTCTTGTAGGGTTAAAAGGTGAGGCCTTGAGGTCCTTCTGTAACAAGCATAGTTATGGGTTCATCACATTCTAGGCATGATTTGCACACTGCCTGGAAAAAATTCACTTTCTTCAAAAGTACTCTGCCATTTGAATTTATTATTCTAGATTCCTAGGTCTTTATGCAGAATTTTTGGTTTTTGTTGTTTGTGCAAGTGAATTTTCTCTCCCTGAAGACTGGCAATCATCAGAGAATCTTTTGGGATCTCACACACTTCCTACTGGAGGAAACTTGATTCCCAGGAGCCTGGCAGTTAAGCACAATTATAGACAATGCTGACATGAATAACAATCAAATACTGCATATGTTAAAAACCTAGAAGAAAGGACATTGAATGCTCTCACTGTGAGCAAATGATAGATGGTTGAGAAAATAGGTCTCTCAACTGAGTATAAAGATTATGCAATGTCAACATATTAAAACACCACATTATAGCCTACTGTTATGTAGAATTTTCCTGATTTCATGTGCCAGTTTTGAGAAGTCAAAAGAAAGAAAGAAAAAGAATTGCTTTCTTTTGAGTCTTACTGGTCCAACTGCATAAGATCCATAGTTGGATCTTTATTCATTGTGTAGTGTGGATGGTAAGCAGTTGGGTTTTCACATAGTTGTGCTTGCCTCTTAACTAGGCTTTATTGATTTCAAGGCTTCTATTGTCTTTTGTCTTTCTTAGTCTTAGAGCTCCTTCTGATGAAAAAGGAGATAAAGATACAGGAATAGAAGGAGGAAGGACAAAAGGAATGGAGGAAGGGAAGAAAAATGATTAGTATCTTTTTTTTTTAACCAAAGAGTATTTTGTAGATGAGTAGAACTTATGAAATACAGGAGGAAATACTTATTGTCCTTAGCTATAGCTACAATTGGAGAGGAACATAAGACATGCTTAACAAAAACTGGATTCTGGAGCAGTGGTCAGGAATTGCACATAAAGGCAATACAATTCTTATAAATATCAGGAAGCCTTGATTGAGAGCATCTTTTTTTCTATATCATCACATTGCAGTGACATGCCTATCAATACTATTTTTTAGTTCACAACTGAGTTTCTTGTGTTAAATACTGTTTTACTAGTAAGCTTGGCATACTCCCAGAGCCCCTAGGATGGGGTCTGCATTATTATCGTCATTTTATAGATGAGAGAATAAAGTCCCACTGAGATGAAGTAATGTGTCCAATGTCATAAAGCTCAAGAGGGAGAACCTGGACTGCATTTTACCCAACTTTAGATATTTTAGCCCTTCCAGTATATTACAGCTTCCCCAGATCTTGAAGAAAGGGAGGAGGTCAGGTTGTTTATTTTGGGGGGGGGGCATGTGGAAAGTGCATCCTGCTGGATTCTATAAATCACAAGTAAATCCTTAGAATGCTCTAAAGGGATAGACATTAGACTAATTGGAGAAGTTGGAGCGTAGGGTTGGGTTAGCCACTGCAGTTTTTGGGGACTTTAGGAATGCAAATAAAATGTCAGGTATAAGAGGAAAAGTAATATGTCAGCCTAAGTACTGATTCCAAAGTCATTCTTTTTTTTCGGTGGAACTGGGGATTGAACTCAGGCCCTTGCACTTGCTAGGGAAGTGCTTATTCTACTGAGCCATCTCCTTGGCCCCCCAAAGTTATTCTTTCACTGCTGTGTAGAACAGGCAGCTGAAATGACTCCATGAAAATTTTCCGGGTCTTTTAAAAAGTTCTAAAGCCCCAGAGGGCTTGGTATTTTTGTCCATGACACATGGAGACCCATGCCTTTCATCTACTAGTAAGAAAAGCCATTGTAAAATGAAGTGAGAAAGATCCAGATAGCCTTCATTTCTTCCATGGTAAGGTCAATCACCTTCTGCAAAACCACTCACTGTGTGATTTTCAGGAAAATGCAGATAATTCATGACTTCCTCTGTTTCTAAAATGATTGTGAAAGGGATATTTAAACATATACAGAGATGATACTTTATACAGGATGCTGTGTGAGAGTTCTGAGTGCTGGATGTTGGGAAGCTTCATTCATTCTTTCCCAGGTTGGCCTGGGAAATAAGGCGATCTGGTGAGTGTATGACTTTGGGGGAACATTATTTCCTTTCTAGGGCTCTATCCTACATCATGAAGGTGTTACTTCATATATCTGTGCAGAAGGGCTTATTTTCTTTGGTTTAATTAATACAACAAGATTTGTCCTGCCACACCAATTCCCGAGTTCAATATTTTTTTGGGTGTGGGTGTGGGAATCGAACTCAGGACTTCATGCTTGCCAGGCAGGTGCTGTGCCACTGATCTGTATCCCGGACCTCAGGTTCAGTTTTATGGGATCGAAAGTATGGAAAAAAATTTCCTTCTCTAATCTCAAGTGGGTCAAGAGTACCTTATGCTTTGGTCCTTAAACTGAGGACTAGGGAGAAGAAATCAATACTGCAAACTATGTAATTTTTGAACAACACAATTTTGAGTGCTGGCTTAGACTAGTTGAGTCAGAATGCACAGTTTAACAAGACTCACCAGTAACTGAGCTTTGAGAAGCTTTGTTCTTACCTTGGATGGGATAGGAAATCGAGGTCCATATTCCTGAGGATGGTGTCTCAATGCAACTTATCAATTTCAACTGATTTTAACATTTATTAAAAATTGAAAGAGTTTTGCTTACATTCCTTCGGAAAACTCTGTTTTATTGTATTAAACAGTTTATGGCAAAAGCCTTTACTGCTACTACTACAGGCTACCCTGTGTGAGTAAATATTACATATTTACTCACTCAAAAATTTTTTCACTTATTTTTTTTTTTTACCACAGTTCAAAGAAGAAAGCATGATAAATGTCTCACATCAAGCACGATGAAACAAAGCTTCAGGTAAGTAAACCTATGGTCCAGACCACAAAGTTAGCCACGTTTAGACTAAAGCAAAAGCAATCTGGATCCTAAGTTGAAAATAGTGTTTAGACCCCATTGAAGTTTCTAGATAGATTCTTCTATAAAACTATTTTAAGAATCTTCAAACCAGCAATTTGATGGGGAAGGTTTCCTGAATAAATTTGACATGGAGCCAATTCTGAAGAACTAGAACAATTCTCTGGGGTAGATTTCATGATACAACAGAGCTGATTCCTTCTTCACTGGTTCACAGGGAGTGAGAGGTATAGATAATGAGGCTGAATGGACCGTGGGCACTTTGTGTATAAGCTGAGGTAATTCCAGGCCTGGGAATAGGAGGAAACTCAGTACTGTATCATTCACTTTGTTTTAATGCTGACAACCCTTCATCTAAGACTTGTTTTTCAACCCTTATTTATTTAGGCATCCAATAAGCAGAAAATATTATCTTCTTTCTGTGAAACTAGTGGTGAGCCAAAGTGGTTTATGTTTAAGCAATTTGAAAACAATTCAAATCTCCCTTCTCAGGCTTAACAATTGATATAGTTTTTGCTTTTTGCCAAAAGCTGAAAGTTCTGTTTGTTCCTCCAGGTTCACTTACTACCTTTTCCCTCCCTTCCCTGGTCTCACATAGTCAGCTGATACAGAGACCATAAATTGCCTTCCTTGCTCACTGGACTATTGTTGGATTTGATCAAAGGGGCAATAGAAGATCAGAGGGCAGATGGCTAGCAAGGTCAGAGTTGCAATCCATTTTGTTTTCTCCCTCCTGGTTATTTATTCAACAGTTTCTTTGCCAAATATCATAGTTCTAGTTGGGTGGGTTTTTCTTACTTCCACAAAAGCCCTTGTTTAAATTCCAAGGAAAGAATTAATCCCTATGCATAGTGTGCATCACTGACTCTTGCTGGGTTTCTTAATTCTGCAAATAGCCCTTTATTAGTCTTTCCTCGGCTTCATCTTTGGCTATGCTATGTGTGTCCTGCCTAGGTCTTTACTACACAATTAGAACTATAATCAAATACAGTTAAATTAAATTACATTGTTTTAAAATCATTGATGTATGCTGCTTATGTTCTTCCTCAGACCTTCCGTCATTTCTCAAATCTTCAACTAAAACCAGAGTTCCAGAAAATGCGCCACCTATTCTCAAGAGTATTAGGATTACTCCAGATGTAGAAAGATGCTGTGAAACCACTATGAGATTTCATGCCTAAGAGAAATTAAGAGAACAAAAACCAAAATGTCAAGGTGCATCCTTTTCTTTCAGAGAAGCACAGGAAAATCCTTGGAAACAGCAACACTAGGAATTTTAGAGGCTTAGGGACAGGGCACAGACAGTGAGTCCTGAAAAAAAAAAAGAGCATTGTCATTAACAGGATGTTACTCAGAAGCAAAATAAAACAACACTCTGGCTTGGGACTGGGGAGATGGCTCAGTAGAACAAACTCTTGCCTGACAAGTGCAAGGGCCTGAGTTCAATCCCATGTCCCCCCCCCCCAAATAATAAAACCCTCTTTGGCTAGAAAGTATCTATGGCCCTAAGGAAGAGCAAAATGGTAGGAATATAAAATATGGGATGCATTTTTATTTGTGACACATGTGAAATTTAAAGCATCTCTGCATTATGAAGGTGGTTGTCAGAACATGCAAGACCCTGTGGGGAGCAGAGAGAGGTAGATCATATCAGATGCATGGATGGTTTCTGGGTTTGAAAAGATTAAGGAGACCTAGCAAAGGAACAGGAAGAGCTGTGAAGAACGGGAAGGGACGTGCCAATGAAAGAAGAATGTGAGGATAGATTTCTATTTCCAAATTCCTTCAGCACAGGACAGGAGAGCCAAGGGCATGCTATAAAATAGTTGCCTTGATCTAGGCTGCCTGATCTACTGAAAATGATGTGTGGTTTCTGGCTTGTTAATATGAATGACCCTAGGAGGTAGTTTTGACTTGGCAACCAATAAAAGTGAGAAAAATGGGAGATAGAATTCCTTAAGCAGAAACAGTATGAGACATTTTACCTGCTCATCTCATCCCAATCTTTTTGAGAAGGTTATTTTTGCCCCCTCTGTTTCATACATGAGGAAACTGAGGTTCAAGTTTTGCTATTGTAGGCTCATAAAACTACTATGAAAGTCTTGGGCAAACTCAGTGTGCTCCAAATCCAAAGCCAATATCCTCCTCTGAAGATAAATGGAAGATTGCTTTCCCACCTCATCGCAGGGGAAAGGGTCGGCAAAAACACTCTGCAGCTAATTAATAACAACAGTGCTTCGTATACCACGACTGTAGTAAGAGGTCTATGAACTGGAAATAGGAAGAATGAAAGACCTCTCTGAAAGAGACAGCATTAAGCTTGCAATCTGTGACCAATAAAGTTAATAAGGTGAAACCCATATTTTAAATTTGCATTAACCATATGTATTATGCAGTTACACTCCCTAGCTCTGTCCTACTCCTGCAAATCTCAGTAGGCATTGAGCTATATTTAGTTTCAGACCACATGGTGACTAAATTGGGGACGCTGATCTAAAATTTACTGTTCATGAAAATCACTAAGAAGCAAGTGTTAAAATACAGATTCCTGGAGCTTATGTCTAGTGATTCTGATTCAATAGGTCTCAAGAAGAACCCAGGGCCAGGGAGATGGCTCATTAGAATAAGTGTTTCTCTGGCAAGTGCAAGGACCTGAGTTCAATCCCTGGTTCCACCAAAAAAAAAGAGAGAGCAGAGGAATATGCATTGTAGCAACTCCTGCAGCGGACTCTGGCAGAGGGTCTTCTATCTGATGCATTGATTTTAGGCAGCTCTGACTGGAAATCTAACCTAGCAAAAATGATCTTAATGGGGATACACAGCAGATATTTAGTAGATATAACTGTCATTAAGGCTTGATTATTATAACTTTTAAACTTTTATTTTTCTATGTCTGTTTAGTTTCATGGTTTGAATAAGGTTGTCAGCCTAATTTTATGCACAAGTTTAATTCCCAACATCATAAGTTAATGATACTGAGAATGAAAGTTTAATCCTGCTATGTTGTTTAGAGGTGGGGAGTCTTTGGAAAGTAATTAGGTCTAGATAAGGGTGTTAGATTGAAGTCTTGTGGATTAATTTTGGTTGCTCAATAAGAAGAGAAATATTATAGGTCTATCGTGCTGTCTCCACCCCCACGGGGTGCTAAGATGGCAACTGAGATTGGGCATGGTGGCGCACTCCTGTAATCCCAACTCTTGGGAGGCTCTGAATAGGCAGATCACTAGGAGTCTGATCTAATAGTGAGACTCAGGATACCCTGTAGACATTCCCTAAAGTAAAGAAGAAGGAGGAGGAGGAGGAGGAGGAGGAGGAGGAGGAGGAGGAGAAGAAGAAGAAGACACATAGCCATAGATACTATTGCTGGGTCTTGCCTTGTGATGCTTTGTTCCACCTGGGGACTGTACCAGTAAGAGGACCAGATAAAGCCCCTAGACCTTGCACCTCCAGAACTATAATCCAGAAAAAACTCTTATAAAGTGGGCTGCTTCAGTTATTTTTTATGGTAATTGAAAGCAAGCTAGTACAGCTTCCATACCATTGCTTATTTTTTAAAGTAATTCACTTCAGGCCCATTTAATAGAATATATCACTGGGGTTCCTAAAACATTCTCTTTTACCCATTCTCCTCCATTGTGCTATATTCTAAAAAGGTAACTTTTGCATATTCATTTCAAAATGCTATTTTCCACAAAATATCTTTAAAGTTTTTCTAAGATTAGGAGATAACGGTTAGCTCTTCTTGATATTTCAAATTCTCAAAATCTAGTCCTTATTCACCTTCCAGGATTGTCCTTTACATCCTACTTAAAATGAATTTGTTCTTTCTTTTTTTTTTTTTTCTTGATTTTTCATCACATAATCTTTACCTTCCTTGTGGGGAGCTGATAACACTTTAACGACCTTTTCCATTCCTCTCCCATCTCTCTCTCTTCTCTCTATTTCTTGATCCCATTTCCATCTGAGAATGAGCTAGCCCTCTACATCCTATTACTTTTAAAATAGAAATATACACAGGATGATTGTATCCCCACTGTTGATATACCAGTTATGAGGAGAGAAACCTTTTCTGTATTTTTGTCACATTTCTACAAATGTGACAGTAAGGTAGTAAGGAAGAAATTTAAAGACTGGCAGTGATATACTGGTAAGAGGTTAATAACATGGTCTCTTTGAGCAAAAAGATGTTGATTTTCAGCATTTGCTAATTCAGTGATATTGGTTACCCGTTCTCACTCAGTTCACGCTACCACTGTGATGGCACTGCACGTGGATTTTGGTGTATGGTCTTTGAGCTTGCTTGAGTTGGGAGCTGCTGAGAGGGTCAGTAAAGTACAGTTCTAGGTAAGTCTGGGTGGGTCTGGAGACATAAAGTTGGGCACTGTGAAAGGTACTTCTCTTCTTCTCTGGAACTGTTTCCCTGTTCTGTTTCCACCATGACAGCATTTTGCTCTGCCATATCTTTTCTACTCTGATGTTTCTGACTTAGAGCCACCTGACCATACCATAAATTCTCTCAGTTCATGATACAAATTCAACCCTATCTCTTTTTTAAATGTATTGGTGTTTCGTATGGACTCTTAGATCCAAGCAATCTGGCTAAGAAAGAAAAATGAAAACCAAGAGTTGGTTTGAAACTGTGACTGTACCAGACCTTGTAGTTTAGAAATCTTTGGAAGTTGTTTGTAGAATAAATTTGAGATATAATCTAGAGAAACTTTAGAGTTTTATACACAGATTTTCATATTTAATTCTGGCCAGAGCTCAGATAACTGAATTGCTGATAAAAATGTGGACAGTAAAGGATTAGTTCAGGAAGTTCATTTTAGGAATGAAGAGTTCATTAACCATGGGACGAGAGCCATGTGTGTCACACTGGGAACACATTTGTAATCTGGGCTTTTCCCATGTTCTGAGACTTTGTAGGAGATTGAAATTAAGGACACTAGACTGATTGGTCTGGTAGAGGAAATTACAACACAGTTCAACATTCAAGTAGTAGCAAGGGTATTGTTGGCCACTTTTATCCAGACTTATAGTGAGAATCAAAGGCAATATGCAGAGCAAAAGTGGTTGAGAAAATGCCATGTATGTAGGTCTTGCCAAAGAGGGATGGTTGCTGAAGAGACCAACACTATTACAAGGAAATCAGTCACTTTGTGCAGGGATCAAGAAGAACAATGGTTTGATGGCATTTCAGGAATCAGTGGATGCTGTGCTATAAAACTTTCATCTGAGGTGAGAATCCTGTGACACCTAAATTAGGAGGGCTGCCTAGCGAATTGGTTCCTCAAATTCACTTCACCATGCTCGGTCACCTAGGCCCTTTAATTGCAGCTGTCATGATTGAAAGGGCATTTGGCGACTGCTTGACATGGTGACAGACCTTATCATCATCCACACAGTAACTGTTCTCGAGGGGTACAGAGTGCGAGGGCCTTGGTGTCATGAAAGCTTCCACTCAGACTCCAAAGGAAGGCCTTGGAGGATAGGCGGTGCGTCACTGAGAGAGTGATGCATGAAGCTGTGAGTGAAACCTACAGTGACCTCCCCATCATCTGCATTGCCCCACTTCTGCTCTCACCGAACTCTGCATCCCAGCTACATGGTCACCCTAGCTCTTGGCCCATGATAAGCTTCCTAATGGACATCCTAGAGAAGCCTAAAGTTCTGCACTATGCTAAGTGTGGTGCAAACAGGGATTTCCTGATCCTTAATCCAGGAAACTAGGGAAGACCATCCAACAAAAACACACCACCTTCTATTTTTTTTACCTACTCACTTTTTTAACCAATAGATAGGCTCATGTTAATCTGGAGATTGTCCAAGAGAAATGGAATTCCCATCTTCCCTTGACAAAAGGAAGACTGAGAACCAGTGTTCTGTTTGTTTCTAAAACTACCATCAACATTCCTGTCCTTGGGGCAGCAACTCAGAGGGACTTTCAGGAGGCAGCAATTCCCTTCTCTGTCATTTCCTACCTTTTATTTTCTTTCCCCACAGGCTCCTGTTTCTATTTCCTCTTCACAAGTCACTTGCTTTCTATTGCAAGTAGCCCCTACCAGTGACAGCAGGAAGAATGTATGAACAAACAAATGCATTATTTATTTTCCGCACAGGTAAAAAAGACATGAGCAGCAAATAAAATTTATATTGACATTAGGCTTTGGCTCCAGCATTCACTAGAAAAAAGACAAGGTCTCTTAAAATTTCTTACATTAGTGATCTCAAACTGTGTACATTCTCACCTTGGGTCATTCAAACTGCCCTCCTTACACACACATCATGATTTTAAAAAATTATGATGTGTGTGTATAGACAGTACAGTTGGGATAGATAACGCTGTGCTTCTACATAATCCTATGAGAGGCAAGATCTGCACTAATGGTGGTTGGACAGGATATTATGTCGGCTTTTAGTGCTATGGTCATCCACTAGGTAAATAATTATTGACTTTTTGATATAATTCAGCTATAAAAAAAAGATAAGTAAGCAACTACACTCTTTTTTTTTTTTTTTTTTTTTGTCTTTTTTGAGACAGGGTCTCACTGTGCAGTTCAGGCTGGCCTTAAGCTCACTTTGTAGCTCAGGCTGGTCTCGAACTCACAACAATCCTCCTGCCTCAGCCTCCCTAGTGCTGGGATTACAGGCATGCGCCACCATGCCTGGCAGCAACTACACTCTTAATTCACTGATAAGAGATATCTGCTAAAATAATATCTGTAAATATAATATCATGTATGCACCTTGTACAATACCAAAACGTTATGAAAACAGTTTGCAATGTATTAATTCATTGACTCTGTATGGTTAAGGTGTCTTGAAACTGTCTGATTGACATTTGTATTTTAATAAAATAAAAATAAATGAAAAAAAAAT
>PVKA01039235.1:0-19618 GCA_004027165.1 Ctenomys sociabilis
AAAAAAAAAAAAAAAAAAAAGGGCACACACATATTTTGATACCTTTTACATACTAATTCCATTAGTGATTTTATTTTTCACACATCTTGTTTATTTTTAAGTCATTAAATGTCAAGGAATGTGGTAGGTACTTGAAATAAAAATAGAGATATATAATTCACTGTCTTTCATTTGCAGAATTCGTACTATAGTGGGTGAATAGAAAAAAAAAATGCACTTAGGAAAGCTGAACGTTAAGAGCACACCAAAACTGTCACAAAGCTGGAGCAAGAATTTTCCAGAGTTTAAAATCCAGTATTGCAAGATTTCCAAAATGTATGGTAGAGAGTCATGAATGGAACTAATAAATGTAGGCAACAGTGAGAGATGTACTGTGTAGAAATATGGGGAAAGAAATTGTAGAAAGGAAACAGAAGACTTTCACTTATGTATTTGCTAATTTATTTCTTTCTGTAATGATGTCATTAAATTACAAGTATGTACATCTTGAATTGTTCCCACATTTACAAAGTACACATGATTTTTTTTTTGTATCAGATGAGACAGTAGCCTACTTATTAATTTGTAATGTGTGATTATTTTTGGAAAGCGTTGTCCTCATGAGGGTTGCAGATGACAGAAAGCCTTGGAGTCTCCTTTCTGGTGCCAGATGTAGAATTAATAATAACAATAGCAGTATTTACCTGCTTCTTCATGAGCTCTGTCACACAAGCCTCTGCAAGCCTACTCTCCACCTGTGTAGGTCTGAATTTTTCTCTTTGGAATTTGCATAGACAGCAGGCAGCAGGATGAAACAATGCCTACAGCTAAAATGCTTTATTCTTGGGGAATCAACAATTTGGTTGGGGAGCATCTGTTTTGGTTTTCCATTTCACTAAGCAAGTGACAATGATTTGAGTTCCCTTTTCTTTTTGTCTCCTAATTAGTCACTAAAATGTGTAACACAGTTAAAACAGCACCTGGTCACAAGTGTCCAGCTAGATGAGCTGTCCTTTAAAACTGAAGTACTGGAGTGGGTCATAGAATTCTGTTTGAGCCTACCATGCAGAGTGGTGGTGTCTGTCTACATGTATCTATGCACATCGTTTTCTCTACATGCACTGCAAATGCATTTGTCTAACATTCTCAGTCTGGATGAACCAAATCCATAGCACATATTTGGCCCTTATAAAGAAATGATGGTGTATGTTCTTCCTTTCCTATCTATTTTGGATTCTGCGCATAACATTTCTTAAACATTCTTATTTTTTTGCGCTTTCATACTTTTTACAGAGAGGACTATCTGCTCACTTTGTTGAGTTCAATAATCTTGGTCCTCATATCATATAGGCATAGATATGGGAGAGTTTAAAAATGAAGATAATAATAGCACTGATACTTGCACTCCACAGAGACATAAATATCAAATGTGCTCAGCTCCTTTCTTTACGAATATTGAAGAGCTTCTGTAGTGTTATTTGAGGAACCAGAAGTGTAAATCTTTAAGAAGAGCTGTCCAAATAAAATGATATATTGGGCAATGTGAAGGTGTCAGAATGCCTAAGAAAATATTTACCTCTTTCATTATTGAAGGACTATAGTTTTTTTACATTATTTCCATTCTCTTTGCATAATCGAAACTACATTACATATAAAATACTATTTAATTAGAACATTTATTATTGATCACCTACTTATAGATATAACATCTTCTGAGTTTAATAAGAAATTAATATGAAATATTTAGAAATTACAACAGTGGTTTTTGAGAAGTTTCTGATTTATGTTCTTTTCTTGACTTACTTTCAGTTTGGTGTCCTGAATTTCATATCAGACACTAAATGTCACCTTGTGTTCATTTTCATCCAGTATTATCTTGCAAAAAATTCTAAGTGAGACATGAATTATAATATATACTGAAACCCCCAGTGAAGTCATTCATCTTTTCGGTAAAAGAAAAAAAAAAAACAATTTAAAGCTAACAGTATTTTAAAAGCTGTGTAGATACAACATATAAAATTCCTTTGTGAGGTTGCTGTTGCAGAATTATTGAATAAAAACCTTCTGTATTAGAACTTCAGGATCTTTGAATAAGTCTCCTTGTACAAGGAATATGTGAATTTTCCCTGGTACAGTAGAAAGTTATAATGAAAAGACAAAATAATGATTTATTTCATTTTGCCATTTCTAAATCCAGTTCAAGGATCAGTATCAAAGAAGCTATTCTTAAAATAAATTATTGTATTAGGGTTAAATTTAGGAGGTATTAACAAGTTTTATATCTTTTACATATAAGAAAATCACTCATCTTTACATGAAAGAATACAATTCTTTGCATATAAGAATATCTTTGATTTATTTACATATAAGAAAATAACCTGTGCATCTGCAGTAGAATTGTCATTTCTACATAATTTGGAATGAAATCATTTCTCTTATGTTTGGTTGCATTTTACTTAATAGCCCAATTAGACTTGAAAATAGTACTAGAGTAAGTGCATGATTTCAATTTTTGCACAATAAAACCTTGATTAGTTAGAGAAAAGCTAACAGGAAATAGCAATTAAGTAGAAGGAATGAAATTATAAGTCAACTAAAAAATACCCAGAATTTAGAAAAGTATAATAGAAAGTGTTTGGGGCAACGTGTTGAACATTATAAGCTAACATCAAATTTCATTCCTTCCTTCATTGTATTATTTTATAATCACAGTTTATATATTTAAATCTTGTAGAAACATTAAAGAGATTTTATCCTGTGAGGAACAAAACTATAACTGTATCATCAAGAAAAACTAAAGGAGATGTTTTTGATGTTCCCTCAGGTAACAGGAGTTCACCAGAATCCTTGTTGCTTCCAGTATTACTCTGAAGGCATGACAGCCTCAAAAAGGAGTTAAGTAGAAAATCTGAAACTTAAACTAGAAAGAGAAAAGACTTATCCTTTACTGAAACACCCTTCAAGTGTCAGTGTAAGACATGTCATTGAGGCGGTGAGGCACTTTGAAAAAGAGACTTTAGTTACATCATCAACAAATTTCAAGAGTTTATCTTTTCAAACATTAATAACTGAGGAAAAGATACATTATCCCTTCCTTGATGAGTTTGTGGATGGTGGAAGGAAGTCAGCAATTAGACACATAAAGCAATCTTTGATGTGTCAACTATATGAGCAAATGTACACTTTGAAGTAGCAATGTATTCATTTGAAACTTGGATTCGGAGTGTAGCTCACAAGGGGAGCACAAAGTAGAATAAAATGCAGGTCTGATTATGCACAAGGTCATGGGTTCCACTCTCAGGATGGAAAGAGAGAGAAAAACAGAGAACCTAAGACTGGAGGCATATGCCATTTGTTCCCATATTGTTTGATTCTTTGGGAATGTAACAATAAAATAATGTGACATATTATATTATTTTCTATAAAATGTCATCTATTAAAATATATGTAATCCATTAATCTTTTGATTTTGTTAAATATATCATTTCCATCCCAGCAAACCACAAAGCCTCAGTTATCTTTGTATCACTATGACTATTACTCATCCAAATATAATTTGTCATTAGTAAGCCCAGAAAATGCTTCATTTGTGGTTTCATTACCAAGACTTAGATTTTCTTAGTTTCCTCCTAAAATTTGACTCTAAAAGACATGTTGCTACTACTTCCAGCTATGTACTCTGAAAGCCTAGCTCTGTTGTTCAGGTATATTCATTTCCCAAAACCTTAAATGGTCCACAGCCCCTTGATGAATAATGTACAATTCATTTGTTCTGCTACAAATGCAAATGCAGTCAGTAGAAGCTGTCTTTCTAATATTGTTTTCCATGTTTCTATTAAGTTCATTTGGTGCCCTACTTTCTCTCTAGTCCATTCTCCAGTCACAAAACACAGTGAATGCTTAAAAAGTACAAATAAATCACTTGCTTGAGATCAATCAATGGCACAACGTATATGGGATTAAGACACAATCTTCACACAGTCTGCAAGGATTTGCAGAATCTTGCTTTCCTATGTTTCCAGCTATAACCTTCTTCACTGTCTGTGCATATTACATAGGATGCCATGTACATGTGTGTGTGTGTGTGTGTGTGTTGCTATGAATAGAACCCAGAACCTTGAATATAATAGTACTCAGACTACTACTGAGTGAATGTATAACCAGAACAAAAACACTTCAATCATGTTTCCGAATTTGTCATGTGCACACAGATGCAGGTACATGAATGAAGTTTTTGAGCAGATACAAGCATGAAAGCATAAAGCAACCTAAGTGACGATTCAGAAAGGAAAGGGTAATGGAGCACTGTAAATCCAAACTAGTATCCATCTCCATCCATAAGAACTTGTTGAATTCAATGTAAGTCTATGAGCCTATGTAAAGGAAGCTGTAATTCTCTTATACATATGCCAAGGGAAAATGCCCACAGTAAATTGTACAGTTTACAAAAAATGACATTGCATGCCTTTGGTTTTAGCTAATTGAGATGCTGTGGCCAGAGGAACCAAAATTTGAGGCCAGAACAGGCAATTTAGCAAGACTGTGTCTCAAAGTAAAATTTAAAAATGCACTAAGGATGTACCTCAGTGGTATATTATTCGGGTATCATTAACAAGACCCTAGCATTTATCTCCAAGGGTGGTAAAGGACATTGATTTATAAGAAGTAGTATGGTTTATACTTATAGTTCCACCACTTTGGGAACCCATGTTAAAATAAAAATTATAGACAGAAAAAGACTGTGCAGCTCAGCGTGCAGATTCTATGTTCAATCCCTCCACTACTGATTTCCTTTAACTTATATAGGATGCAATTTTCTTTACATGTTTGCTTCTTTTCCTACTCTTGACACAGTATTTATCCAGCTGCAACATCCTTTGCACATCACATCTTTCTCAGTTTCTCATGATAAATGTGATACACTGCTCTGCACAGCCATTTAAAGTAAGTATGTCACTTGAATTGTATTAATTCTACCTACATTGTTTGAAGGTCTGATTATGCATTACAAGAGACATCTTCCTAAAGAAATCTGAAGTGCTATGAGGAAATTAAAAGAAAACCAAGTACAGTGGTTATTATGGCTCGTGTGCCGTTGTCCCCACAAAACCTCATGCATTCATTGGGGTGCAGTTCTGGAGTTGCTGATTAATTCATGATCCAAGGCTGGGATTATGGGTGTGGGTACTGCTGGGATTATGGGTATGAAGGCCACACCCACACTGTGGCAGGTAGCCTGAAGGCAATATAAGGAAAGGAGAGAAGTTTCCTCTACCAGTGCTGCCACTGCTCACCACTTTTACATTTTCTCTTTGCTGTTTTCCTCCCCATGAACTGCTGCCCTCTGCCATGTGGCACTCTGCTTTGAACCCAGCCAAGAGCACGCTGAAACCTCCACGATTGCAAACTAAATAAGCCTTTCCTTTCTTACTTCAGGGTGTCAGTTTTTTTGACCCAGGATCAGAGAAAAGTAACTGAGACAGTGGTGCGCACCAGTAACTACAACACATGGTATACAGAGATAGGAAGGCCCTGAATCTGAGATTATCCTGAGCTACATGGGAAGGCCATGGTCTCAAAAACAAAATAACAACAAAAATGTTCATGAAAGATTTTTAAAAAACATGGAAAATGGAGGCAAGTTAGGCAAAAATTAAACTCCTCTACATCCATAACTTGATTATAATACAGAATTACAGAACTTTTGTTTTAGAAATCAAGTGAGCTAGACATGAGATAAAAGTAACAAATGAAGAAAGCTCATTCTATAGATTGCGTGTGTACCTGTTTAATGGTTAAAGGAGCTGATTTGCTCCTGCAGTTCAGCTGTTTTTCATGAACGCCAATCCTTTAAAGCAGCACTATCACCATTACATTTCTAAAATGCTTTGACTAATTGACAGCTACAATAAAATGCATGACACTTTTAAAATTTGCTCAAAACTGTATTCACAAGAGAATGAATAGTGCAATATAGAAAAAAGAGGCAGGGAGAATATCCGTGAGCTTCACGATCTAGAAATATTAAATAATTTTCTAGTTATTTTACTGTTTTGCTTTTTTAAGGAATATAAAATAGTGATAGAAAAAATAAAACTAAAAACTATACAAAGTTTTATTGAACAAAGTAATAAAAATTTAACAATGGTTGTTGTATTGCATGATGTTATCTTCAAATTAGTTTGCCACATACAAATGTGCAAGATTGGTCTAAAGAAAAAAGAAATAGCAAACAAGTTGTAACAATTTCAAAAATAAGCATTAATGGCTCCTTTCAAAAGACCAGCAGAAATTATCCAAACTATATTACATATATCCATAAATATATCTTTTTCCCTTCTTTCTTCTTGAGGATCCTTGATGTGAAAGAATCTGATTCAACAAGCTGATATAGTGCTTGGTTAGTTGAATTGTTACACACTTAAATTAGAGCTGTGTTGCAGAGTGGAATCTGATTTGTAAGTTAAACACATGTTGAAAATGTAACACTAGCATTCAAAGACATACAAAGATCATAAACACATTTCAAAAAAAAGAAACTAACTCTTTCTCTTAGATTTACATGAAATTCACAGGAGCTGTCTATGAGACTTTGGCCTATTTTTTCTCAACTTTTCAGTTGCAATGAGAATCCACTTTCTATCTTATTTAAAGGAATGTGAAAAAGCTATATATGGAGTTGCAGCTGGTTCAGAATTTCTATTGGAATTCTCATGGCCTGGTATAATTTGAGAGATATTTATATAATTTTCATGAAGTAGGAAAAACAATCAAAGAAAGCTGGGTGTTACATCATTTTGTTTTAGTGGGTTATATAAAAATAAAACAAGAAAAGAAAAGGACACAAGTCTTTGTCCTTTTGTTTAAAAAACTTAGATCCAAAATACTAAACTATCCACCCATAGGCATGTTTGGATTAACCATCAGAGTTTTGGCCCTAATATTTACTACAAGTTTCAAAAATGTTTTAGTTTTCAATAATTAAAACATTAGAAAACTTCACAGAGGAACCCATACTCATTTTTTTTTTTTGTTTTGCTTTTCAAAAATGGGAAAATCTGGCAATATAGGCATTCTGAGATAAAATTTTCACATTGTAACATTGACTCACCCACATAGAAAGGGCATTTCTCTTTGGTTAGTATTCACAATTTTGAACTTTCTGTTACAATTGTACATGGTGCTTGTCAATGGTGTCTGTCAAACTTTGCTAGACTCAGTGATACAAAGTACTTGTCATAATGTGGACCTCTAAACAAACAAAACATATGACTAAAAATGACCATTTTTTCTTATACGGATTTGATTGTGCAGTAATTTCAAGATTTTGGATGAATTTTGAAATTAAGATCAAAACAAATACTTGGCTAAAAACCAAATTATAATCTATCAATTAGAAATACTTTGACCTAAGAGTAAAGGGAATCTCAAGCTTTCTTCCAAAACTCTTGAAGAATATTTTCTAGGAAGGAAATAAAGACGGTCATGGATATAGATGGTCATGGATATAGATGGTCATAGATATAGATGGTCATGGATATAGATGGTCATGGATATAGATGGTCATGGATGTGGATGGTCACGGATATGGACAGTCATGGATATGGATGGTCATGGATATGGATGGTCATGAAAATTTTCTGCTTCCCCAAAACGTTCACAAAAGTTCATCCTTAAATTTTAGGAAATTTCCATCCATGGTAACTTCTGTCTTACCCTTACAAACTTATCAGCTTAATCATTATGCTCTTATAGATGTGGCTACTGAGCTTCCCATTCTGTGGGTTTTAGTTTCATTCATATCACATTTTATCTTAGATTGGGGTTGGCCCTGGCGAGTGATAGGTAAGTAAATGGAATATATTTCTTAGACAATGTTGTTTTAAGATGTAATAAAATCCAAGAAAAATATGTGCAAGATATTACACTAATTCACAAAATGTCATGTATTATCTCCACTTACTAATTCATTAAGGAAAATTCTGATCAATTTAGAAATTTAAAGATCATGATTTGGATAGGTTGTTTTTAAAGAATGATGTACTTACATAGACAAGCCAGGAAAATCAAAATATTTTTGGGACTTTTGTCTCTTTCAAACATGATTTCTCCTTTGATTTCAGGCAAGAACAGATTGCACAAGGTATGCAGAAATTCACTTATAATTTAAATTCTCTGTTAGAAGTCTTGAATTGGAAAGTAAGTTTATATAGTTGTGATGACTTAGAAGAAGAGAGAAGAGTGGAGAACTCGGACCAAACCATCATGTAGTTGTCATTGCCTGGCCTTGAAAATGAATCGATTTAAAGGGAATTCACTATGCCAAAAGCAATTCAGATAAATTTAATGTGAACACTTCGATGTACACTGTTGCATTATTCATCTACTCTTCAGACATTATTATTCTATATGTGAGTCTACAGTCATTTGACTTTCAAAGTATGTCCTGTAGATATCACAGGCTAGGTGTGTTTGATACAAATTATGAAATCTCCCTGTAATATTTCCATAAAGTTTTATATTCAAATACAGATTTTTTTCACCAAAATTATTCTACTTTATTTTCCAAATAATACGAAATCACTGTAACTTGCATTTCTAAATGGGAATTATTACTAATTTTAGACATAGTGCTATATTAACTTCTATTAATAAACATTTCCACTATGATTTTATACATTTATCACAGACTTTCCTGAAGAAATATGTAGATGTTTTTAAATGAATTCTTAAATGAATAAATATTATAGTTTATTAAATTTGGATTAAATTTTAATTATTGTGTACATTTTCATGACTTCCTACTGGGAGAACTGAGGACACTAATTGGATTAAAACTATGATTAAATGCATTAGTATATAATTTGAAGCTAATGCTGAGTAAAAAATGACATATTTCATTTCATGCTATTATCTTTATAGGAAAATAATCTATTCTGATTATTTTTATAGACTACTCTATATACATACACATATATAAATGAATGGTTTATATTCATGTATATGCTGGAGAAAAAGTCCTTAAGATGCTCTCTTGAGCCGGGTGTGGTGGCGCAGGCCTGTAATCCCAGCACTTGGGAGGCTGAGGCAGGAGGATTGTTGTGAGTTCAAGACCAGCCTGAGCTACAAAGTGAGCGTAAGGCCAGCCTGAGCTGCATAGTGAGACCCTGCCTCAAAAAGACAAAAAAAAAAAAAAAAAAAGATGCTCTCTTGAAACCTCAAAGTATGCTGGAGTACACTGTGCCTTTGATAATTTATTTGTATTATTAAAACAAATCACTGCATAATCCAGTTAAAATTGGAATGTACTATGCTGCAGGTAAGATATGCAGTGGACCAGGATTAGACTCAGAACTCTGACACAACTTCTCTCTCTGTTTCTAGCAATTTTTTTCCATGCCCATGATCACATTCACTGAAAACTTTACTTTGGTTTAATAGTAATGATTGCTTAGATAGCCTTCACCCAAATCTGTTACCTAAAATTCTGTTATTAAATATTGTAGTAGTCTAGATACAATTACTATGAATTGCTGGAAATGTATAACACAAGAAATTAGAATGAAGTCATACATGTGGCTTTACATATGTTTACTGGGTGGGAATCAAATTTCTGCTTTGTGGCCCATTTCCATTCTCTTTCCACCAAGACAGCCATTTATCATTTTGGAGAAAAATCTTGTGGCATTTAAATCGGAGGGATATACTTGTTCTTGGGAAACAACTTGAGTATCTACTCATGTTGAGGAAACAAAATAGATGAATCAAGTATGCTTCGTACACTGACACATTATATGCATTGGACACTACAGTCATTCACAGTCTGTTCACAATCCAATCCTACCACACCTGGAGCATAACATGATCTCAGATAATTTGTTAATTGTTGTTCATGGAATCTTCCAGAACAATCGCTCTTCACAAACACATATTCTCATACTTATAGTCTTTCTTCACAATTGGATTAGTATACTGTATAGTCCTATACAGGAAAATTATTTATATTTAATAATTTTCATAAACATGTTTCCATGACAAAATGCAGAAGAAGTGATCTCTACTTTCATAAAAACTAAGCAAGTGTTAGGCTGGGATGATAGCTCAGTGGTATCAGGGCCTTCCTCGCAAACTCAAGGACCGGGATGTAATCCCTGATAGTATACGCAGTGCAGGCCCAGAATCCTAGGCAAGCCTTGATGGCCACTGAAATGGTATGTGTATGATCACCTGTAATCCCAGCGCTGGGGAGGCTGACACAGGAGGATCACTATGAGTCCAAACTTTATAGTGAGACTCTGCACTAAATAAATAAACAAACAAACAAACCAAAGAAATACTTTTAATGATTCGATAACATTTCCAGTCCTACTCTTTTGAGAAGTCTCCACACTGACCTCCACAATGGTTGTACCAGTCTACATTCCCACCAGCAATGGAGAAGTGTTCCCTTTTCCCCACAACCTCTCCAACATTTGTTGTTGGTTGATTTCCTTATGATAGCCGTTCTTTCTGGAGCGAGATGGTGTCTCAGTGTTTTTTTTTTTTTTTTTTTTTTGTCTTTTTGAGACAGGGTCTCGCTATGCAGTTCAGGCTGGCTTTAAGCTCACTTTGTAGCTCAGGCTGGTCTCGAACTCACAACAATCCTCCTGCCTCAGCCTCCCGAGTGCTGGGATTACAGGCCTGCGCCACCACGCCCGGCGCTCAGTGTTGTTTTTATTTGCATTTCATGAATGGCTAGCAATGTGGAGCATTTTTTCATATATTTATTTGCTTCTTTAATTTCATCCACTGAAAAGTGTGTATTCATCTCAGATGCCCATTTCTGAAATGGGTCTTTAAATCTGAGGGTCCTGTTATATCTTAGTTCTTTATATATTAGAGAAAGCAGACCTTTGTCTGATTGCTTATTAGTTAGGATTTTTTCAAAATTTGTGGGTTGTCTTTTCACTCTGTTGACAGTTTCTTTTGAAGTGCAAAAGCTCCTCAAGAAGGGTCGATCTCAGTTGTTGATTCTTTTGAGTGTTTCCCATGCAAATATATGTTTGTTCATGAATTCTTTACCTACCCCTATGTCTTCATGAGTTCCTCCTATTTTCTCGTCCAGGAGGTTGAGTGTTTCTGTTTTAATGTTTAGATCTTTAATCCATTTTGACTTTAGCTTAGTGCATGGTGATAGAGCTGGGTCAAGTTTTAGTTTTCAGCATGTAGAAAGCTAAATTTTCCGGCACCATTTGTTAAAGAGGCTATCTTTCTTCCAGTGAGTATGTTTGGCCCCTTTGTCAAAGATCAGATGGCTGAGTGTTCATAGATGCTTCTGCATCTTCTAATCTATTCCATTGTTCCTCAGGTCTATTTTGTTGCCAATACCATGTTGATTTTATCATAGTGGCTTCGTAGTATAATTTCAAGTCAGTAATTGTGATGATTCCTGCCTTGTCTTTATTGGCCAAGATTGCCTTTGCTATTGTAGGTCATTTGTGGTTCCAAATAAATTTTAGGAAAGACTTTTCTAGGTCTGGGAGGCATGTTGGTGGCAGTTTGATAGGGATTGAATTAACTCTGTACAAAAATTTTGGGAGTATGGCCATCTTCACGATGTTCATTCTTCCTATCCAGGAGCATGGAATATCATTCCATTTTCTGAAATCCTCTATAATCTCTTTTCTTAGGGTATTGTAATTTTCTGTGAAAAGATCTTTGACTTCCTTGGTTAAGTGAATTCCAAGGTATTTCATTTTCCACAGTGCTATTGTAAAAGGTCTTGCTTCTATTGTTTCCCTTTCAGTGTGCTTGTTATCTGTTTAGAGAAATGCTATTGTACTTTGAGTACTGACTTTGTATCCTGCTATGCTACTGAATTTCTATATCAGTTCTAGTACTTTCTTGGTGGAATTTTTGGGGTCTTCCATGTCATCGGCAAATAATGATAATTTAACTTGTTCTTTACCTATTCTTATTCCATTTATTTCTCCCTCTTTTCTAATGGCTGTTGCTAATGATTCCAAGACTATATTGAATAGAAGGGATGATAGAGGTCATCCTTGTCTTGTACCTGATTTAAGAGTAAAAGATTTCAGTTTTTCCCCATTTAGGATTATATGAGGTTTTGGGTTGTCATAGATGGCTTTTATCAATTTAAGGTACAGTCCATCTATCCCAGTTTTCTGTAGGACCTTGAACATGAAAGAGTGTTGGACCTTGTCAAAAGCTTTCTCTGCATCAATTGAGATGATCATGTGGTTTTTAGATTTCAGTCTATTAATATAGTGTATTACATTTACAGATTTTTGAATATTGAACCATCCTTGCATCCCTGGGATGAATCCTACCTGATCATGGTGTATGATCTTTTTGATGATTTGCTGTATTCTATTTGATGATGGAAAAGCAGGTTATGTCACTACTAATTGTATTAATGTTAATGTTCAATTCAATATTTGTAGATCCCCACAAAAAGGATGCTAAAACAATCCAAATGACAAAACTCCATGATTTATGCATCATTTTCACAGAGGGTGATAAATTGTGAAGAAGTGTCAAAGGAAATAGGCCTTTGAGTGTAGGGTCACTTTATTGTGAAAAGAAATGAAAAATATGCGACTGATGCTAATTTTATATAAGATACATAGTAAAAATACATGTCTATTCAGTCATAGGGAGAGAGCAGAGCGATCCTCCTATGAGCCATTTCTTTCTACTGTCTTCAGTTTCACCTTCTGACAAAATGATGCTTGTTTGTGTTTTCAATGTATTTAGTACAGGCTCTACAGGGCCTCACTACACAGGTCAGACCCATAGTGATCTTTATGTTTTCTGTCTCCCCAGTGCTGGGATAACTGGCGCCCACCACCAGGCCCAGTCTCCATTGCTGTCTCAGTACACCCCCGGGTTGGGTCGGACACTGCATGCCATGGATCGCACCCCAGCCATTGTGCATGCCTACGCAGGTGCTTCAGTGTGCTGGGCTATCTGGTCAGCCTTTAAATTCAATATTTTAAACATTTTTTTTTTCTAACTGCTTTGGACACTCTATCTCCACTTTGTTAAATAAATAAGATTCCCGATCTCAATTTGAAATTGCCCTCACAATTCCACAATAATAGTTTTTACTCCATTAAAAATATAAATGTAACCATATAAAAATAGATAAACCACATGTTTACCATACTTAAAGCCCTGTATTTAATCTCCATGATCCAAATAAATGAATAAATGAATGAATGAATAAATAAATGTGCATGTAATATAAAAGGACTTTCATGTTTTGAATCTTTCAAAAATCACTGACAAGAAATTTTTGTACAGTGGTAGTGAGAGACTGAAATTGTTTTAAAAACAAATTACTAAATTGGCTATCATTTAGACTCCTCATGGTACAGCCATGAAGATATCTGTCATCAAAAATTTCATTGTCACAACTTTTTTCTACATTTATAGAGATTGTAAAATGAAGGATTAGTTTGTTCAGAATCCTTTGTATTGACTTACCCCTGCTACCTACTTGCTGTGTTTCTAAACCTCACAGTGTCCTTGGGGAATAATTTTCTGTAATTTGTAGTCTTAAAGATACCTTTAAGATCTGCGGGCATATTGAAAAACATGGCACAGGTTTTCAGATGTTCCCAAGGTCACAGATTCATCGGGCATTGGAAGAACTGTAGCACAGAAATGTGAATCATTTCTTTGATCCAAGGCCAAGGGAAAAACAGGATGCTATCGCTCCAGTTTGTGATCACTAAGATACAGAGGTGCTTTCTGAGGAAGATGTCTATCAAGGCCTGAGGAAACTCTTGAGATTTTATTTATTGTGAAGTGCTTTCAAATGTCACCTGAAGTTTAAGATTCAAGCTAACGAGAAATAACATAAAAAATGCCTAGAGTTACATAACTTTGCAATCTTACACTGAAGTTTGTTTTTTATTTCCATCATTCATGACCTGTAGGAACTTGTCTATATAGAATAGTGATTGTGCATATTTCATAAACAGGCTTCTAAGGCATACATATTTATGTTTATATGCTGAACATATGTTTATGTCATGCACATGTATTTTATTGTGTGTTTGTGTGCACATGAACTCCTCTAATAAGTGAACCCATGATATGATTAAATATATAATTTTTTATTTATTAAAGGATATCCAGGGAAGTTTAAGCAAGAAAGAGCAGAGATGTTATGGTGGATCCTAGGCTCTCAGTAATTAATGCTTGTAGGTGGAAAAGGGAAATACAACGCTTGGGTAAGAAGCATCTTATACTAGATGCTACATTTGAAAAATATTCAGATAGGCAGGCAATAAGATGTCCTAATTCCAACTGTCATTATAGGAGTTTTATCTGCTACAGAAAGCATCTTGTCCTGTTCTTTCTTGTGAGAAGCCCCCAGACACACATCGTCTAGACATGAATCTGGTAGTGGACCCCAAGTGGCAGCAGACTGAACTATTATTCCATTCTGTTTTCCTAAAAAATCTTGAATAAAAAGTGATCAGTACATTTCCTTCCATGATACTCTGTGAATGAGAATACACGCTTATTTAGGGCTTTGAGGAATGATGGGTTTGTGTTTCACAGGGCATCTTTACAACATCAATTGTTGCTTCTGGATATTTTAAGTTTATAAAATTCTATTCTGGGAATTAAGAGCTATTTTTCTTTACTCAGGAAATTTTATACTGTCCATAATGTAGAATGGAGACATTAGTAATGTAGGAAATGTTATGTAAGTTCAGACAGCATGTGGACTCTGATAGCCATCTAAAGGACTTTCTTTTCCCCTTTCAGCTGTCAGCACTCAGTTACACTAGATGCTATTATGTACTTTAATCAAAATGAGTCATGAATGAGTTCCATTTTGAATGGCAGCTACTTAGTTATGCAAATGATGGCCCACACAGAGATAGCTTAGTTGATTAAGCTTTCCAGGTCAAGTAGGGCATTTCCCAAGTAAAATAGACCTCTTGGGAGCTAAAATCATTACAGTAGATTATTCTATCTAAAATTTCAAGTACTGGTTTTATCCTTAATTGTTTTCCCCAAATATTGGTCAAATTGACTGTACATTCTATTTACTGAAATATTCATTACCTTATTGAACTCTATCATTTTCCTATTGTTAAATCTTACAAAAGTGTGCTCAAATAGGGTGGATGTTCCACTGAAAACATAACACTTATATGAAAGGCAAATTTGGTATAAATGCAAATTATTTCATAAAATGATTGAAAAATGCTCTACAAGGGACTAATTTAATGTGAGCAAAACATTATTAAATGGCTTTTCATGTTAAATTCGGTATAATTTTTCAATATCTTGAAAACAGTAATTAGTGATAGCATTGTAATTTATTATAGTAACTTTCTTAGCTTGAGAACATTGAATGACCTAATAGAGGTCATTCTTTTTTCTTTTACAGTTTCATTTCTATTCTACAAACATGAATGACAAACTTGTGCTTAAGTTATCTAGAGTAATACAAATAACGTTTAAATAATTGAGGGGTGTGCTAGGTGATAGTTTCCATTAATAACCAAATTAAATAGCTTGTGGATTGTATTTCATTAAATTGCATAAAAATAATTGCGCATGTGTTTTTTTAAATGATGGTCATCATGGCAGAGGAGCCTGCTGCTCTGCCGCTGCCGTGTCCAGTGAATGCCCTGAAATTTGCTCCATATGGGAAAAGGTCAGATGGGAAGAATGAACAGGCTCCTTAACGGATATTAAAATTTGTCAAAATTAGCAAGTTCTTGAGAAAAACACACTGTATCAAATAATTGCTAGCTTCCTGACCTACATAGACCCTGCTACACACAATTTCTACAATGGGTACATTGTTTTACAGCTTTGAAAGCCACACTTTGACCCTTCTATGGACACATGTAGATGACTCTAATAGGAAAAAACTTTTTTTTTCTGTATAAACTGGTAGAAACTGCTTGCTGTAAATTCGCTTAGGCTTGAGGTCACTGTCCAAGCAATCGATAGCTGTGAAAGAGTCCACATAATCTCATTGCTATTTAAGGTGACAATACAAACTTCCCATACTTCGTCTTTGCAGAGCAAGTGTATTTACAGTCCAAAAAACTGTCTTGTTGATGCTCAGTAGTGAAAATGAATAGGTCATAGGGATTTAGCCCTGCAGGGAGCGAGGCTTAGCATAACAGGTTACCAGGTATGTTATCTTTCTAAATCTTCCTGACTTGCTTATACACAGAAGAAACTCAGAGTTATGTTATTAGCATTTAAAGGAAACAGACGTTTATTGTTTATATTTAAATGTACTTTATCACAAGCATTGAAACTATTATTTTCCCATTCCAAACAACTTTGATATCGCCAGGCCTTCTGAACTAGAGCTCTTGATGTTTCATAATATGGACATCTCTATTTAGATTTCTCTCTCATTCCCTGACTTGTGAATAAAAGTGAACAGAAGAAAAATGGGTTGCCAATGTAGCCATCTCCTTAAAAAACAAAAATAATGAAGGTGTTCCAAGATATGTGTCTTTTACTAACATGAGCTGCATGGAAACCAATCCATTGTTTGCAGAAAGCTGATAGAATTTGCCTGTTGAAATATCAAGGGCGGAATGCATGAACCAATGTTCACTTAAAGCAGAAAATTGAGATTTTTTTTGAGAAAACTCAGAAAATTTTCTGAGGAATTTATTGGGAAAACACTCAAAAAGTATTTTCTTCCCCTCATTTTCAAAGTAGCACTCTAAAAATTAAGACATCATTTAATTTTATTTTGGCTTTTCAAAATTGAGCCTTAAACCCAGCGTCTTTATATGCTATACATTCTTTCGCCCCTTTCCAAACACTATTATTGACATTTTGAAATAAGATATGGCTACATTTTACTTCAAACTTGAATTTTTCCTGTCTCATTTTTAAGAGTGCTGGGAATACAGGCATGGGCCAGCTTACCCAGGGATGGTTGGTTAAATTATGTGGGCAGAATCAGATCGGTACATCTCAAGGGCATCTGTTGCAAAACGTAAATAAAATGATACAAAATCATCTCCCCGAATAAACACTACAGGAAAGACACAGCTATGGTGTTCTTGCCCTAATGGGTCTGTTTCTCTAGCCTCTTCTCTTAGCACGTACCTCACCTCCTTCTTCTCTCTCTCAGTGTCAGTAGTGTGCCAAAAAGTGCAATAACTACAGTCCTTTATACAGAGTTCTAATATTTTATTGTAGTCCTGACATAATCATAGTCATTTTATTTTATGTGATGCCACTTCGAAAAGATACCTTCTCTTTCCTTCTTCCAAAACCCAGATTTTTTTGAAACTCAAATCATTATGCTGTACAGTAGTTTTTACCCCAGGCTATCATTAGTTAATATAATTTTCTTTATTTCCTATTTATATAATAGGAGTCTAGTGAACTCTTCCTCTTTATATTTATTTTTCCATCCACTTGATGTTATCATCGGTACTCTTTAATTCTTTAGCTCACAAGTCTATTAATTTATTCACCTCTGATACCTTGTCCTCTTCCTCAAATTAGCTCATCATTTGAAGTCTGGAATTCTACTCCTTTTTATTAACAATAACAGTCATGTTCTATGATCCAGCATAATTCCTAAAATTCTACACTCTCATTATTTTTTTACTGTCTTCAGTTCTCTGGTTACAACAATACTAGTTGCTTTTATTTTATTCATAGATGTTTTTCTCTATCATCTCCTATTTTTAATTTCATCTATGATTAGCATATTCTTTCATCCCAGATGAAACACTTCCTTACCTACATTCTGCATTATTTTGTCTGTTTTCTTTGTTTTGTTTTTAATCACACTCACTTGTCAGAACTGAGTTTTACTGTATCTTAGATCCAATCTACATATATTCTCCTCAAAAACGTTAATTCAATTTTTCAACTCAGAAGATTGTTTATCACCTTCCAATTTCTACTTAATTTTTAGTTAGTTTTTTGAAAAAGCCTTTCTGGTCTGCATAGGAAAATATGTTCCATAGTTGTAGAGCTTAACCAACTGGTAGTGAATAACTTTGAGAAATCTCAGTAATCTAGGTAAGCTAATAAATCTTTCGTTATCATGAATGTTTGAAGCCTGTTGGTGGTCCCTGTTTCTATGAGAATTATTAATGCAGATATGTGTGAAACACTCAGTGACATTTTCTAGAATACAATAGTAAGTAGGTGTCAATAATAATTTAGTTTTTGTTCTGTGGTCATTATAAGCAAGACAGTGAACACAGAACAGTCACATTTTAAAATTCTCAATCAGTTAGCACACCATGGGGTTGTGACTGATTTTGTACCTAAAGCGTTCTTCAAACCTCTGACTTATAGATATTCTCATTATACATTTATTGAAAATATACATATTCTACATTATGTCCTATATTTATCAGTGGTCAAGGACATCTTGGTGGAAGTTTCTTATCTGGTGTTTATTAATTCTTTTGTGTCTGTGGAAAAGATATACATTGCCTGATAGGAATAAAAGCAAAGAGCATATTTATAATTAAATAAGAAAATAGAAAAGCAAGTAAATAGAGTTTTACTTCCCTGCCTCCATGAACCATGATATGGGAAGTATGCTGGCTTTCTAGAAAGATGAGAATCACATCTTTAGAGACAAGAGTCACATCTTGCACAGACACTTGATCTCTGTGTAACATTGCTTTAAAAACTCAAAACTCTCTCAGATCCAGGATCTGAAACACAGTAGGTATCTGATACATGTTTTCCCTTTATGTACTGCAACCATTTTGCATAGAAATATTCCTGAGCAGCAGTAACTAAGTCCAGGAGCAAGTAACAAGATGTTTGTTACGCTTTCACAGGAAACAGCAAATACCTGGAAGAAGAAACAAAATGTACAGGTAAATTGGGGTATAACATAGTTACATATTAGTGATAGAGTGAGAAAAAAATGACATTTTCTCTAAAAACAAATAATCAACCAAGAAACCATAAACTGATGATGCACAGCTAGGCATCTCTGTTCAATTTTTATCTAAAACCTAAGACTGACATACAATATTATGTTTAGCATTCCAAATATGGTAACTCTAAAGAAAAATTTTAGAATAGAGTACATTAATATTCATTCGTTTTATTCTTAGCCATTTTCTCTTTCTTTTTTCTACCAAGCATCTCTCCCTATCTTGTTTTGGAATCTTGGTTCAATTATGCTCATTTTCCATTGTATCTGTCAAAAAAAAATGCAAGTGTTCAGTATCCAAATACATGTATCTGTATTTATGAAATTGCAAGAAGAATGTTACATGATATTAAATTTGGTCCCTGATCTTTGTTTTCCCTCGGATTTCATCACAAAGACATCTGTATGTTCTTCTTGGGATTTTAAAAGGCTTTAGTTTCACTAGGAATGACTTTACATGATTGTATAAAAAATTAAAACACAAAACTGTGTTCAAACAGTGTTAAGTTAACATGGCAGCCGGGCGTGGTGGCGCATGCCTATAATCCCAGCACTCGGGAGGCTGAGGCAGGAGGATTGTTGTGAGTTCGAGACCAGCCTGAGCTACAAAGTGAGCTTAAGGCCAGCCTGAACTGTATAGTGAGACCCTGTCTCAAAAAGACAAAAAAAAAAAAAAAAAAAAAAAAAAAAAAAAAAAAAAAAAAAAAAAAAAAA
>PVKA01039236.1:0-19619 GCA_004027165.1 Ctenomys sociabilis
AAGACAGATCTGTTATGATGACCCAAAATGGGCAGAGAGAACCAGAGACAGAAATATCAAAGAAAGTTCAAAAACATGGAGACAAGAAGGGAAAAATCAAAATATATATATATATATATATATATATATATATATATATATATAATTGGATACCTTAAGACAATAGTAGGGAGAAGGAAGAAGGAATATTTAGAGGCAACACTGTAGTTATGTATTTTCCAGAACTGAGATACTATACTCAGAATTCACATACTAAACAGGAGTTTCGTGTTTGTTTATCTCCAACAGGGACTATGTTATCCAGGCTGGTGGGAAAATTCCTGTATAACCTATGTTGGCCTCAAACGCATGATTTTCCTGCCTCAGCCTCTTGAGAGCTGGAATTATAGACATGTGCCACACACCAAATAGTACTTTTATCAAAAGCTCATGGCTACACACATTGTATCATGGCAAAGAGAAGAATTTGAAGACCAGTCTAAGTGTAAAAACAGATCATCCATAAAGTAATGACAATTAGACCCAAACCAGACTCCTTAAGGCAGAAAAGAACAATATAATATCCTGAAATAGCTAAGAAAAGTAACTATACAGAAATGTGTACAGATGAAAACTATTTTTGCAAGAGGTACACTGAAAGACAGACATTTTTAGCAACTAAAAACACAACACTAACAGATCTATATAAAGAATGGAAGTTCTTAGGACAGTAACTCTAGAAGGAAAGTTTGAGATTTAAGAAGTGGAGAGTAAAGATATTAGTGAACATACAAGTAAAGCTAATCATGGTTGGGGCCAGAGATAGCTCAGTAGAATAAGCGCTTGCCTGGCAAGCGCAAGCATCTGAGTTCAATCCCTGGTTCTGCCAAAAAAAAAAAAAAAAAAAAATTCAAAAAAGCTAATTATTGTATATGAAAGAATAACTTTAAAATCTAATTTGTGTCTCAAAGTCTAATTTGTATACAGAAAGCAAGTAAAAGTAAATGTTGGACTACCACCACAAGTAGAGCTGTAAGTTGGAATAAAGTAATTAGAAAACCTCAATTAATGAACTTTATGACCATGCCAAATCAATAAGTGATTTAGCAAATTGGTGAGGTCTATAATCAATGAGCAGAAAGTCAGCTGCATTCCTTTATATCTGCAACAACCAGCTAAAATACATGCCCTGCATATGTTCAAAAGTACCAAAAAACAGCACTGTTGATAAAAAACAAAAAGCTGAAAAAAGTTAAAACATCTCTCAATAGCAGAATAAATGATAATGGAAAGCTATGAAACAGAAAGATTAATACATAACAGTAACATATAGTAACATGGACAAAAACACAAGCATAAGATTGAATAAGAAAAGCACACTCCAATAGAATATATTCAATACTCTGGTTTCTCTTCAGATTGTATAAATCTTTCACCTTTTACCAACAGAATATATCCAATATGAATCTGTGTGCACTAAATTAAAAAAAAAACACTACAAATGAAACAGTACATTGTTTATGGATACAAATATATGAGGTCAAGCTAATGAAAATCAGTCGATGACAAACGTGAACTTGAGTATGGTCTTTGCTCTGAGGACAGAGAGAGTAGGGAGCGCTCAGAGCACTTCAATGGCACGGTGGTAGTGTACCTTTTCTTAAACTCCACAGAGAGGCCATGAATTTGTTGTTTCTCCACCCTTTCTAATGTATACTTTTATCTATTCATTATTTCATAGAACAAATATAAAACAATGAAAGAGAATTAGAAATACAAAATTATGAAGCCAATTGACTTGGGGGGCAGGAAAGAGAAGTGTAGGGGAATAGATGCAACTTCCAGAAGGCCTTAAAGAGTGACACTTTTTGGGACATGGGGCCACAGATTTGTTGGTCCATAATTTGTCTGTCTGTCATGCATATGCTTTTCAACATTCTGGATTTTCAGTTTTTTAAGCCCACTTAGGTCTATACCAACACTCCACTCACCAGAATGCACCTCACTGTATGCACAGCACTTGGATCCTTATGGTTGGCTGCCCAGTGCAGTGGGATCTTGCCTTCAACATCAGGGATCCCAATGTTTGAATCATGCTTGATCAGCAGCTTCACGTGCTCAGGATTGTTGTAATAGGCACTCCAGTGCAGAGCTGTTTGCTGCAGGATGCAGAGGGCGGCAATTAAAAGCAGGGCAAAATAACAAGCAACTTCCCTGAGACTTTCACAGTGATAAGCGTTGTTATAAGAGTTATATGTAGTTTGCATTACCTGGTCAGCATCAGATCTCTGGGAGCTAAGTACGTTAGCATTTGCATATGACTGATGAGGTACACAAACACAGGGAGGATGAATAATTTGCAAGGATATAAAAGAGAATGTGGCTGAACTAAGAATTTTTAAAAATGTATTTGGTACAGGGTCTCACTATGCAGCTTGGACTCTTAGTGATCCTCCTGTTTTCAGCCTCCCCAGTGCTGGGATTACAGGCGTGTGCCACCATCCCCAGACTCAGTCATAGGCTCAGCACACCAAGCAGCATAGCTGGTGCGGCATGCAGTACCAGGAATCAAACCCCAGTCTCTGTGCTTGCCTAAGCGGGCGCTTAGTCCACTGAGCTATCTTGCCAGCCTTGCACTGAGAATTTTAATCCAGGCAGTGTGACACCAGAGTCTAGATGTTTTATCAACAGCCATTTATTCAAGTGCTAAGAATAATAATAAAAAGTAAGATAGAAGCAGCCCCATGGCTTATAAATAGTTATCAATGACGTAAGAGAAAATCTTGATATTGCATATCTGGTTATCACCAATCATCTTAGAATTTGAAAGATGACTTGAATGTTAACATGTATTAAAAGCAGATATATACACAGGAAATTTATAGATCTGGATTTATATTAAGTCCTTATATTAAAGGACAAGTGTGTATTTAATTATCATTTTATATGGTAAATTTTAGACCTAATTTCTAATGAAAATTTATACTATGAAAACATAGCAGTACTTGATTTCAAATGAAATCTTAAAATGATTGTCTTGAACTTGTAGAAGCTGCCTGAAAATCACTCATGAATGTACTTCTGTAAGACTGCTGTTCTTGTTAGAGAACTATCAAGGGAAAACAGAAAGTATTTACATGTATATTATCCTTTGCATATCCAACAAGCCAATCTATAGTTAAATAAAGAGCAGGAATGTACTCGTCTGTCATATTAAAAACTGAAAAGTGACATTGACAGTATTCATTCAAAGGAATATATAATATGAACTCAATATTCAACTCATTATTTTTGTTTAGTAGCAACTGCAGTACACAATAAAATCATAAGTATAATAGCAATTAATTGCCCATAACAACACCTCCAATAACCTGTATCATTTTTGTAATTCCTTTCTATGTATTGTTTATTCCAATTATATTTATTGATATTGAAATAATGCTCATCCTGATAATAAAGTTTTTAAAGTTCTACATTTTTTTATCTAATAAATCTTAATTGCAGCAAAATGTGCACAATATAAAATTTATGATTTCAACTGTTTTGAAGTATACAGCTTAAGTATACAGTTTAAAATATACAGTTAAGATAGCTCATTGACTTAAGCACCTGCCTGGCAAGTGCAAGGTCCTGTGTATGATCCCTGGTACTGCGAAAAAGACAAAACACAGAAAACAAATATATAGTTAAAGTATACACTTTGTTTCTAACATCTTATGTATTATTTTTATATTCTTTTTTTTTTTTTTTTTTTTTTTGGCGGAACTGGGGATTGAACTCAGGCCCTTGTGCTTGCCAGGAAAGCACTTATTCCACTGAGCCATCTCCCCGGCCCCTTTATTTTTATACTCATTAAAATAAATTTTAAAATATATACATATGTAAAAGAACAAGGAATAAAATTTCAAGGTTTATGGATAGGAAGACTTAATGTTATAACTGTTTGATCAGTCTTACATGTTTCTATCTGGTAGCGTGAACAACCAAATTGATGCTAACAATGTGTAGTGTAATAACCTTTTTTTTTTTTTTTTTTTTTTTTGGCAGTACTGGGGATTGAACTCAGAACCTTATGCTTGCTAGACAAGCACTTATTCTACTAACCTATCTGCCCAGCCCCTGTCATTGTTAATTTTCTGTTCTTATTTTGAAATTCTGTACCATTTTTATTGTTTTATGGTGCTCTGTTTTTGTCTTTATTTAGTTTTATTTTCTTTCCTCTTTTAAAAAGGAAATCACATAGTTCAGTGAGATTAACTACATTCATATAATTGTGCTAACATCACTACCATTCATCTCCAGAATTTCTTCTTCTTCCTGAACTGAACCTCTGTACCCATTAAGTAACGTTACTCTCACCTTCCTCTAACTTCTGGAAACCACCATTCCACTTTTACTCTCACTGAATTTGACTATTCTAGGTGCCTCAGAAGCGAAGGCACACAATATTTATCTTTTGAGTATGACTTACTCAGAGTGTTTATTAAAAGTTTATCTGTTTTGTAGCATATGTTAGAATTCCATTCCTTTTTAAAGCCAAATTAGTTCATAGTATATCTAGACATAGATATTGCATTTTGATTATGCACTTATCCACTGATGGACAGCCAACTTGTTTTCATCTTTTAGCTATTGGGAATAATTCTACTACGGAGCACAGATGTACAGACACATGTCTGAGTTTCTGATTTTAGTTCTTTTGCGTATAAAACCCAAAGTGGAACTTTTGGCTCATATGGTAATACTATGATTAACTTTTTACTTTCACTAGTAAGAAATAAGGGTTCAAATTTCTCCAAATTTCTGTTTTTCTGATAATGTGTCATGAAGGTTATGAAGAAATTAGCTCATTACAGTTTTGGTTTATATTTCTTGAAAAATTAATAATGTTGGGCATCATTTCACACCACTTTTGGCAATTTCTGTATTTTTTATTTTGAAAAATGGATGTTTGAGCTGGCAAGATAACTCAGCAGACTAAAGTACCTGCTTAGGCAAGCTTAGGCAAAGCACAAGGACCACGTTTCGATCCTCAATGCTGAAATTATCCTTTTTTCCACTTATCAGAAAATTGAGACATTGAGGAGTTAAATGATTTGCTTTAGGACACAGAATAAGTAAGTCATGGATTCTGGACAGAAACCCTAAAGACCTCATGTTCCAGCCCAGGCCAAATCTGTCCACTTAGAGTAAGCATTTTAACTTTCCTTCTTTTTTAAATTTTATTTTAAAGAGGAAAGAAACAAAAGCAAATAACAAGAACAAAGACCAAAAAAAAAAAAAAAAAAAAAAAAAAAAAAAAAAAAAAAAAAAAAAAAAAAAAAAAAAAAAAAAAAAAAAAAAAAAAAAAGCACCATAAGATGATCAAAATGGTGCAGGATTTCAAAACAACAACAGGAAATTAACAATGGTTACATATTTTTAACCACCAAATTTTTTGCTCAGACTACCAGATAACAGGCATGTAAGGCTGATCAACTAGTTAAAACATTAACTCTTCCAATAATGAGTTTCTATAGGATATTGGACTTCAGAGTTACAGAGGTCTCAAGTTAAATTCTAGTTATACCACTTGGATCCGGGGCAAAATCTTAATTGTATTAGTTTTACTTTCTCAATCTGCAAAAAGGAGATACTATCTCCCATATGGTAGCTAGGAGGATAAAATGACAGAATTTGAGAGATACTTTTCTGGGGTTTATGGCAACATGTTCTACTATACATAAGGGTGGCGATTTAGACATTCTTACTGGAGGTTGCACATCTCCAAAGGAAGCATTCACTTTCTGCTCTCACATTTTCTCCATATGAGTCGTACAGTACCTTGTTTTTATCCTGTGTATCCACTTCGCCTGGTGCCATAAACTTCAGCAGCAGCGTCAGACACTTAGGGCTCTTGTGCCGAGTGGTCAAGTGCAAAGGCGTCATCTCTTCTAGGTCCTTTTGCATCCAGTTTGCTCTACGCGTGAGTAAGAGTTTCATGAAACGATAATTTCCCTAATTAGAGAGATGGAGTAAAGAGGGGAAAAATAAAAAAAGAGGGGAATAAAAGAGAGAGAGGAAAGGAGGGAAAGAAAGTTCACTTTGGAGTCATTTTTTAAATCTTAAAAATATTTTGAGTATTTTAATTTTGTATAACATTCAGAGAAAAAAATGCTTCCAAAAACACTAAACTAAGATAATTTTTTAAAATATTTCTTTCCTAAACATTCCTAACACAAATATAGTTTACACAGTGGTTAATCAATATTTTATTGGGCTAAGGCAACATATTTTATTTATCTAGTCTAATTATGCTAAATATTTGGAATGTTTCCACTGTTTTCTATTATAGAAAAATGCTTTAATGTACACATTTTTCACAAAGCTTTTTCATAAGAATAAATTATCAAGAAACTAAATGCTAATCAAATGTATCTGTACATCACACAGTTTTAAATGCATTTTCCAAATTACTATCCAGTAAGACAAAATGTGTGTATTGTTTTCAGCATATTTTGGCCACTGTATTATAAGGAACTTGTGAAGTGAGCAGAAATATTAAACCCCAAATTCACAGGTAAGGGGCTGGCAAGATAGCTCAGTGGTCTAAAGTACCTGCTTAGGGAAGCTTAAGCAGCACAGGAATCACAGTTCAAATCCTGGGCACCACATGGTGGGCTGAGCCAGCCACAAAAAAAAAAAAAAAAAAAAAAAAAAATCACAGGTAAAGGCACTGAGATGTAAAGGAGTGAAATATCTAATTCATGCTTCTCTTTCAATATAGAGGGGTGATAGTTTTCTTGAAGAGAGCTATTTGCAAAGAGAACTAAAGAGGTAGTTCACACAGTGTTTATATCCCAGACTCAAACAGGAAAGAACTCCAACTGAGAAGTCATCATGGGCTATGCTCTTGTAAGTAGCTCCTCCAATCTGGAGAAAGAAGCTTCAGTATGAGACCTAGAGCAATACAATGTTAGGGATGCAAGCCAGACATTAACCAGTGAGCCTGTATAAGAGAGCTCTGGAATAAAACAAAATTCTTTAAAAATAGTTCTTTAGGGCTCATTACTGAGATCTAATTTCCTCCAGTTCTTGTAAGAAGCCTCCTTATGCTTGCAGCCATGGACATTTCAAGGTCAAAGTGACCAGAAGTATCACAGGATCAGGTCCTTTGCCTAAAACTACCTGCTTATCTCTCCCCACTCAAAGCATAGCAGCAGTGGGGGTTCCACAGCCTTAACTTTGTTGAAAGCGGGCCTTTTGGTCTAATGACACATCAGGAGCAGCAAAAAGATGTTTGTTAATCAAGCAGATGACTCACAGGAAAGGACATGAGGCTGCAGCACATTACTGGAGCAACAAGGTAGCCCATGGAGAGCAAGAGCCTCTGGCTGCCTCACAGCCCGAGCCAGGAGGAGCGCAGTCCAGGAGTGGGGCAGAGATAAGGGGACAGGACCGGCTAGGGTGGCAGTTCCTTAAGCCTGTCCATCTTAGACAAGAAAATCTAGAATGGGGCCAAAAGGCCAACTGATTTGGCCTGATTATCTCCTCTAAAGAGACTCTTGCAAACCTTCGCAGAATTTGCCATTCTTTAATCACTTTTCATTTCCTTCATAGGACTTTTCTCAGTTTCTGGTTATATATCTATTTGTCTCCTTTCACTGTGATCTTCATCACCAACTATAAGCTCCACAAAGGCAGAGGCTATGTTTTATTGACCACTGTGTTTCTTGTAGTTATTGGCACAAAACAGGCACTTAATAAATACAAATAAAGCACAGGAAGGATAGAGTACAAAGAAATACCTTTCAGTAGTTTTTGTTTTCATTTTAAATTTTTATACACAGTTGTTGTATTAATTAGATTACACAGTTCAGAACCTTAATTCTCAACTTGTATTTGGTCATTGTTACATTTAAATATTTCTCTTATGAACTTCACTTACGTGCTGTAAGGTATTTACTTGGACCCATCTTTTCAGTGTCAAGGTGCTAAAATTTCCTCACGAGGGCGCCCTGCTCTAAATTTTCTGTCGTCTTTCCTTGGAAAACAGAGTGCCCAGGAAAAACAAATCTATGATAGTTCATATTGAAAAATAAGGTCTGACCTTTCTGAGCGTAACATTTCAAATATTACAGAATAACTCATCATGACCTTTTACAGCTATTCAATCAGACAATCATTTTGATTGTAAAATTAGAGGAGATAGGAGCACATAAACTAGCATGGGTTGGGAAAGACCACTATATCAACGACGAGGCTATGTTTTATTGACCACTGTTGTATTTATTTTTCACATTATTATAGGAACCTTGCCTTCACAAAATATGGTTCATACCAGGAATGTTTACCCACGCATTCACTCTCAAACATTCGCTGAGCCCCGATATGAAGCAGGGGATAGCACAGTGTTTGCATTGTACTTTGCTTTTATTATAAAGTCCTCTGACACAGATTTCATCTTCCCCTCAAGGAAGTTTTGAAGAAAACACTGACAGATTAAATAAAATGTTTCTATACTTCCATTTCCTCATCTGTAAAGCTGAGATTTTCACTGTCATTACTATAAAATTATTATGTATGTGAGATGAGATAGAGAATATGTATAAAGTACTCATTACAGTGCGCAAAGCAAATGTTCGGCAAGTGTTTGCAAGTAGCAGTTTTTCAAGGTGGAAGAGGCAACAAAATATATACAGGTTAAATCAAAAATGGTCCACAATAGCAGGCAGGTAGATTTGTTTGCGATATTTATAGTTCAGCTAGCCATTAAAGAGAGAAACACAGAGAAAGTAAAAGCAAAAATAGTTGGAATGCCATAAGGAATGGTTTTCCTATCTTTTCTTACTTTGAGAAAGAAGTCTTTTCTATAAGAGTATGAGCTGTAGGACCAACAGAGGCACAGCCAAGAGGAATTTGGCTGGGACTCTGAGAAGAGGTCAGTTATTTGAAGTTTACTTTCTATTGTTTTGAAGGACTGAGACCTGTTATTATGGATGATAGCTGGGGCTAGAAACAATATGATTCACTTGGACAAAGGGCACCCTCCTTTTGTATGCAAATTTAATCTCTGGGTATGAGCAGGAGGAACAAAGAACCTAAAAAGCAGAAGGTAAGTGTAGGGTTGGGGTTGCAGCTCAGAGCAGAGCACTAGCCCTAGCAGGCTCAAGGCCCTGGGTTTGACCTCAGTACAAAAAGTTAAAAAAAAATCAGGAGAAAATTTCTTATATCAGTGGAAAAGGAAGACATCCTATCTGAGATTGGGGAGCAAGCTCATTTGTCAATCATTGGGAAGTTTTCAACCCCATGGGGAGGATGTTTTCAGCTGTTTTCCTTCCCATAAAGCCTCCCCACAAAAATAAAAGTCTCAACATTTCTTCAGTATTGGAATGAGGACTTTAATTTTTAGGAATATTCTTACAATGCAAATACTTGGTACAGCATTTCAATGTTAATGACTTAATATCATGTCTTAGAGCCATACAGAAACTGGTCCTGAGTTGAAGAATGCTTATTTTGGGATCTGTTTTTATAATTTCTCACTGGGCATAAACTAACATAAGAGTGAAGGAGAAAACTTCTCCTTCAGGATGGCAGGTTAAGAAGAAATAAGAGAGCTGAAGCTATAGGCAGGTCTTAGAACTAAGTCATTAAAGGAACAATCCTCTGATATGATTGGTCCATTGGAACTCCGAAATGTGAGAGTATTACCAAATGTCTTTGAAACAGTGTACACAATGGAATGCTTTTGTTTTTCTTTAGTCATGATTCTCATCTTAATTTGCTTGTAATTATCAAATAAAGGTTTCTTTGGTGTGAATTACATAACTGATTATGACATTTGGATTTTCCCCAAAGGTATGAAAATGTCAAAATCTTTGAAAGACTAAAAGAATCAAGAAGTTCTTTGACTTGGAGAACAGCACTTGAAACAAATCTGAGAAACAAATCAGTTCCTAATGTGAACTTAAATTTTACAATTTTGTCTATCCAGTTCTTTTAAGATGAATTATGTTTTAAGAAAAAGTACATAGCTATTTAATCTTAAAAACAATTTTATGGAGTTTGTGAGATGAATACTTCTAGGGTTGGTTATTTATTTTTTCATTTTAAGAAATAAACCAAACTGATACAAGAATAGGTAAGATAGTTATACTACTGTCTTCTTTTAGTTCACTATAAGAAATGGTTTGTTCTTATATTATTTGATACATTATGCATGCCTATTTTTTATAATCTGAGCAACTACTTTAAAGATAACAATATGCAATATATTAACCATTGTTAATCTCCTATTATCTTGTTTTGAAATTCTGTATTTTTCTTTTCTCTTTAAAAGAAAAGCTTTTTTTTTGAAGAAGCAAACCAAGCTGAGTATGAGGTTATTCCCTTAACCTCCCAGTACTCTGGGAGGCTACGCAGGAGGATTATAAATTTAAGCCTGCCCTAAACAACTGACTAAGGCCCTCTCTTAAATGAAAAGGGTGGGGCTCAGTGTGAAGGCATTGGGTTCAAGATTCAATTTCCAGTAGTGAACAAAAGGAAGTCAAGCAGATGCCTCCAAGAATTTTAATGCTTTTATTTCACACTTGTATATCTATAAATTATATGATGTTTTACAAGTGCTTAGTCCTTATAAAATGGTTCTGTATGAGTCTTTGGCTGTCTTTTACTCAAAGCAATATTTTTTTAAAGATTTAACCAAATTGCTTTGGATTTTACATTTTCATTGAAGCAAATATTCTATTATGTGAAAATAATGTTTATTCTTCAAAGGGATATTTAGCACATTTCACATTTCAACTATCACAAATAGTATTGTAATGATTTTCTTATACATATATTCAGGTACATAAATGCACAGGAATTTCTGAAACTCCTACTCCAAACTGCATTCCCACTAGTAACATGTGAGAACTGCTGTTTCTCTATGTCATTATACTTGGTTTTATTGGACTTTTGCCATTTTAATTGATATATAGTTGTGTTTTATATTAAATTTAATTTGCATTTTCTGGTTGGCCATTTGTTTCTTTTTCTGTGAATAGCCTTTATATAGTGTTTAATAATTTTGAAAGTTGGCTATTTGTCTTTTACTGGAATTCTTGATGTATTCCAGATACTAATTCTTGCTTGGTTTTGCAGGTATCTTGTCACTTTGTGCATCTTATCTGTTAAGTCTTACTTGGGCTCTTTAACTGGGAATGAATAATCTGGAATAATGATATCTTTAGCTCTCTAAACATTAGATTTCTTCATATATTTTGCAATTATGTTTAAAAGTAAATATTAATGAGAAGACTATAGTTTTTCATTTGTTTCTTTGCTTACCCCTTCTATTTGCTTAGAATCAGCTCCTGCTAGTTTATCATAGGAATCTTGTCCTGCATTTCTTGGAGCCATCTTCAGTGATGTGAGAGATGCCATTGGTATGGTCACTCAGCTAGTGGTGACTTTCTCCATCATGAGGCTTGGACTTTGTCCTGTTCCTGATACTTTTCTGGACAAATTGCTTCCTTTAAGGTCTGGCCTCATAGTAAGGAAAGGAATATCCAAAACTTTAAAGGGGCCGGAGAGATGGCTCAGTAGAATAAGCACTTCCTTGGCAAGCACAAGGGTCTGAGTTCAATCCCAGGTTCCACCAAAAACAAACAAACAAACAAACAAACAAACAAAAAAACAAAAACTGAGGTACCTTCTTTGCTTTAACAATAATACAATCAATTTTCAATCACACAGAGGGTGGAAACTGTTATCTCTCTAATAGAGTCTCTAAGTTAATATGCTTCAAGACTGTGTATCTAGATAGCCTTCTATCTAAAACACAAAGAATTTTTTTAAAAAATCAGGCCCCACAATTCAAAGACCCAGCCCAAAAATGGGCATCTGAGATGGATACACACTTCTCAGATGAAGAAATACAAATGTCAAATAAATATATGAAAAACTGTTCCATATCATTAGTCATGCAAGAAATGAAAATTAAAGCAACACTGAAATTCCATCTCACCTAAGAAAGACTGGCTAACATCAGGAAGACAGCCCATAATAAATGTGGCGGGGCTGTGGGGAAAGAGGAACTCTTTTCACTACCAGCCAGAGGGCAGGCTGGTAGAACCGCTATGGAAATCATTGCGGCAACTTCTCGAAAAGCTAAGATTCACAGTCCTATTCAACCCAGCGATTCCTCTCCTGGGTATTTTTCCAGAAGAACTGAAAACATTATACTACAGCAATATAAGTGCACCGTGTTTATAGCAGCACAATTTGTCATAGCTAAACCTTGGAAGAAACCAAATGCCCATCAACTGAGGAATGGATAAAGAAGATGTGGTGTTTTGACACAATGAAGTATTAGTGAGCTATAAAAAAGGATAAATTTGAGGCTTTTATTGGTAAAAGGATGCAACTAGAGACCATATACTTAAGTAAAATAAATGAGACCCACATGTGCAAGTCATGTTGTCTCCCTAGTGGAAGAGTGAATAAAATGTGAAGGGTACAACAGATACTGTGAAAAGGGAATGAATCTGTCCAAAAGAGGGAATTGCTGAAGTGAGGAGAAGGACAGGAGAGGGAGAGGGGTAAAGAGACATATCTCTGTATGTATTCAGGATGGCTTGGATAATTGTACTGTGAATTTTTGATGGTCTACAGAAAGAACAGTTAATGCTCTTTTGTCTTTTCATTTTTTTCTTTTTTCTGTATTTCTTAGAAATTTTTTCTTTCATTTTCCAATGCTGCATGCATGTATCTGATAATCTGAACAACTAAGTTGAAGAAAACTCTGCAATGCAACAAATACTGTCGAATTAATATTATTTTCTTTAGTGAAATTCTGAATCATTTCTAATTTTTTATTACTATATTGTATATTCTATTTTTTTTTAAAGAGTGCTGTCTGTTTTTAGTGCCATTATCACTAACTTCTAGACAACTAGGAGATGATCTTTAAAGCATTCTCAGTTCCCTGCTCTACATCTTCTCCCCAAATGGTTACCATACTTTTGTATCTGGCCTCTAGGAAACTTCACGAGTTGCCTCCTTCTCAGCTGAAATACATTAAGAAACTTCAGCACTTAAACTCTATGGCTAACACTGTCTCTAACAGCTCTTTCTCTCCTGAAGACTGAAGGGACCAGATGTTCTACCAGAAACAGTACTAAAAGAACAATTATTCATTTATATACTAATGCTTATTTTTGTTTCATTTATAGGGTTGCATATTAATTTTGTCCTGGAAATATTAAGACTATGCTTATAAAAGCACATACAAATGTGAAGAAGACATTCAGTTATATTTTATTCTAAATGCTAACTATATAATACACCAAAATTTATTATTTAAAATGGAAATGGAAATAATAGAAACATGATGTGTTATTAATTCTAATGATATCTATATAATTATTTATTTATAAACTCTCAAGGCATTTACCATATTAATTTTTAAAAAGAATCACTATCCCTAGGAAGTATATAGGTCACAACTATCAGTAATCAGTAAAACTTTCCTGTAATGGTTGCAGACACAAATGAATTTTAGAGGTGCCACCATAGTTTAGGAAGAGGACATGTGTCAGGAGAATGGAGTGCGCCTGCGTGTACTTAATGGGCAGGCCAAGGATAGAAAGCCTGGGTTCCTCTTTTTTGGGGCCATTTTTCAGAGCTGAATTTGCAACAACAAATCTATTGGCATAAAATAGTATCAGCCACAGGGATGAAGAGCAGGTTTGTTTAATATTAGTAAAAAGCTGGTGATTTCCAAGGTCCAGCATTTCTCAAATGTCATATGTTATGATCTCAGTATGAAATGTCCTTCAAAAGCTCAGCATGAGGGCAAAGTCCTCAGATGATGGTGCTGCTGGGAGGTGGTGGAGACTTAGGAGAGGAGGCCTGGTGGGAGGAAGGAGATGGGAAGAGCATCCATGAAGGGTATGTCTTGTCTCCCGTCCCTTCCTCTCTTTCCCCTTCTTAGTGTCATGAGCTAAGCAGTTTTGCTCTGCCCTATGCTTCTGCCATGGGCCTCACCTCAGACCCAGAAATGATGGGGCCATGCTGAAATTTCTGAAACCACCAATCAAAGTAAATCTTTCCGCCTGTTAAATCAATTTTCCTATGTATTTTGTCACATTCTGGAAACCTCATAGATCATGCAGACCCTTGTGCTCGGTGTCTGTCCAGGTCTTCTGTGATGCACACCTGGCCCTTGGGGAAAAGGGAAAAGGATGCACGAATACAGGCGTTTCTACTTCTTGCTATGCCATGAGTAATACAGGTTCAGACTCTTGTTTCCAATGGGAGTCTGTATCTTCTGCCACAAGTTAATTTGCCACCTTGTTGGGTAAAATTAAATTCCAAAAATGCCAAGAAAATAAAAGAGGGAATGCTATTAATTCAATGCTGTATGAAGTAATTTAAATAATTTGGCCACTGCCCAGCCTCTGAATTAATCAGCATAGCTGATGAAGTGTCATGTCAAAAAAATGAAGGACTAGGACAGTTTCTGGGAATGACAATCTACTGTGGTCTCTAGGAATCTCTGCAAGTTCTTATTGGATATGAAAAAAATAGAAAGTGTTGACCACTGTTAAGCAACTTCTCAGAGGCATGTTTGCAACAAGCAGCTGGATGGATGGGGTCACGTTTTCTTCTAGGTTTACTTATGGCCTATTATAAAAATGATAGATCCCTAAAGTTCAGCAGGCCTTATTTAGGATAGAAACCAACCCTCTGAGTGCAACAACCATCTTCTTCTCTGTAACTCTCCATGTCTGCTGGGAACAAGGAAACCTGTATGAATATACACGTCCTCGTGGTTTTGCTGTGCTATGAATAATAAATTCCTTTGTCTCTGTTCTTAAAGAGTCTTTTGTCTGTTGTCAACATCCATGAAATAGTAACCGACAAACTTCTTCTTAGCTTACATGTATGGTAAATAAAATCTCAGATCCTTTAAATAATGTACTGTAGTGTAGGAAGAAATTAAAATTATGATTAGGTAGACAAGGCTAGAAAATGAGCAGACTAAAGTAGCACAATAGGAGCCTAAAATGCTTCAGATTGATGAAGGGGAGGGCTACAGACTGACTGTTTCCCCCTAAAATTTGTGTGTTGAAATTTTAACTGCCAATGTACTATGAGAAGGAGCCCATGGCGAAGGGTCAGGTTATGAGAGCGGAGCTTTGTGCTGTCCTAAGAGGCTGTAGGAAGCCTTCTCCTTTCTTCCAGTCTGAGGGTACAGCAAAACAGTAGCCATCCAGGAGTCAGGAAGCACAGCCTTGACAGACATACAATCTATTAGAGCACTGATCTTGGGCTCTTCAACCTGGAGATTATGAGGGATAGATGCTTGTTATTCTAACTATCTAGTTTATAGTATTTTTGTTATAGAAGCCTATAAGATAGGGATCAATGAAGATTTAAAAAAAGTTTATTTATTTGGTACAGGGTCTTGCTTTGCAGCTCAGATTCATAGCTTTCCTCCTGTCTCAGCCTTCCCAGGCCTGCACCACTGTTTTGGTGGATTCCAGGGCTGGTGTGGCATACAGTATCAGGGACTGAACCCTGGTTTTTGTGCTTACCAGGCAGGCGCTTTGACCACTGAGCTATCTCCCCAGCCTCTAGTGAAAAATTAAAAAAACAAAACAAAACAGTATGACTAGATTTGTATTTTCAAAAAAATACTCTGGAGGTTCCATGTAGCCTTGATTTTCAGGAAGCAAATCTTTAGGCAAAGAAAGCAGTTACACAGTTGTTACAGCAATCCAGAACAGATATACTGGAAATAAAGGGACAAGCCAGTGAAATATTTAAGAGGACTTATGCCTAAGTAGAAGATGGAGAGTGGCACCAACAACTGAAAAGATGGGACTAAAATGAGGGTTAAAATGAAGATTTTTGAGTTCTGTTTAATTTTCTAACTAATTATTAACATGGACATTGAAGCATTTGAGAAAAGAGAATATATATTGGGGGATGGTTACTTTCAAGATACTGCTTAATGAATCATTCATATTATTATTATTAATATAGTAAATAGCTTTCTCCAAAAGCAATCATTTAAAAAGTACCATTACAAAAGAAAAGTACAAAAGTTGGAAATAGGAATCTTTATATCTTCCTTGAAATATAAATGTAACCTTTAAATATACACACAAAGGGCTCTGTGCATTACTGCCATAAGACACTACTGCCATATAAAATTTACAGGATAAATGCTTCTGTGCTTAGATAAACTTCTTGTCTCAATTGATGTAGGTGTGGCTTGTACTCTCATTTCTTACTAAAGCAAATTTTACAGGAAAGCAAATAGTTATAAAAATCAAATTATTGAAAGATATGCATTTACTGAGATAAAAATGAAATTAAATCTGTATTGTCTATCTCAAGGGCAGATACTATCTTTTCTTCCTTAAAATTCTGACTTTCAAGCCTAAATAGCGCGTTTTGTAGCTAAAAATTCTAATCATGTGATGGTGACCACATCACTAACCTGCCACCTTAAGCAAGTCTTTGAAAATATTTTTCAGTGATCTGACAAGTCTCTAAGCAAGGGCTAAGAACGGTGCTTCAGTGACAGAATAGGAGCTTTATTTGCTATTTTCCAAGTTTAAGACACTCATCCATCTGGCAGAGCAGCTAGACAATGCATCAGCCAAGAACATCTCCTTGGCTAGAGACAGATTCTGGCTCTCCAAGAGGATTGGACTAAGGAAAGGCAACATCTTTAGTTGCTCTGTGGCTGAACTCTTCTAATATTTCTCCCCAAAGCTTCCTCCAAGTCTTCCTTGGCTGCATCTACTAACTTGGTTACCATAGGAATAGACAGAGCTATCAAATGGCACACAGTCAAATAGCACAAGAGAAAGAGAAACTGTTACTGTCAAAAAATAGGCTCTTTTTTTCTTTTTGTATGAGAGGAAACTGGAAAGATATTGACTCCAAGGCTTATCTAATGCGAGATTTTTCATGTGTCTTTCCTGACTAATATAGCCTATTTGATTTTGATTATTATGAAAATTAGTCCCCCTGGCAGATTTTCATATATAAGAAACTGAAATAAATATTGAAAAGAAGTTATAAAATGCTGCAATACTTATTTTTCCAAGGACAATTCTATTGTCCTCATTTGTTAAGAGCAGTGCTTTAAATTAGCTCAACCTTTAGGTATGATTATAAAATATATTTTGTTTCTCACAGTTGATATTTTATTTATGGGATACAATTTTTTTGTCTTTTAGTTTTCAGACTTTAGTATCCATCAGGAGCATCTGGAGGGTTTAACCATGGAATGCTGAGGCCTTTCTCCAGTGTTTCTCATTGACTGGATCTTGTTTAAGGCCCAGGAATTTTTATTTCTTTTTTAAAAGATTAACTAAAAGTTTATTGATAAGAATTTGCATTTCTAACAAGTCTCTGGAAGGTGTGCTGCTGGTGTAGGGTCTACACTTTGAAAACCATGCTTTAAACAAAGAACCTAACCTAGGAGTTTTGATCCTCAGAAACTTAAAAAAAAAAGAAAAAGGCTTTCTTTCCAAATCAATGAATCAGAACTTTTAGGACTTTGAAATTAATATTTCTGAAATTCTCTATAGGTGATTTGAAAATGCAATCAGGATCAAGAAGCAGCACTGACCTAATTCATTTGTCATTCAAGGTATGCAAGAAGTTGTTGGAAGCTTTAAAAATAATTAAAGTACAGATGTACACTAATGTACAATAAGGTATGAACAAAACAGGCTTTGTGCATGTAAAAGGTATAAAATGGCTATAGAGACAGATGGAATAGACGATATGCTCTTATTCTGTTGTTGGAAGAGGGAGGGCAGGATTGGAGTGACTTAATGAAGGAGGTGAAGCTGAACAGCACCTTGGCTATTTCTTTGATGTGGATGATAATTTTTAAAGTAACTATAAAATTCTGTATGAAGATAGTTTTGAGTTTTATTCTTAACTCTGGTCTCTTTGTCTCCATAAGCTTTTCTTCTCCAGATGTTGTGAAGCCAACATTAGTAAGTTGTATATGTTAAATCTCTTGCATTTTATTAAATGGTGCAAAAAGTCCCTCATTCTGGCTGTGGTAGATAGTGAAGCCCTATGTGAATATTAGTCATTACTGTGCAAATATGAGTCACTACTGCAATATGATGAGACATAATAACACTGAACAGGGCCACCTAACTCAGCCTTGAAGGGCTAGTAAATGGTTCATAGGGCACCAAGCAGAGATACATATAGTTCATATATTGGACACACCTATGTGTAACAAAAATAATTTTTTAAAAAGAATTTTTGTTACCTATATACATGAACTATGTCACATATTTTATAAGTGGCCTGAGACAATTCCTCTTCACTCAGGCAAGCCAGGTATAACCAATGCATGGCCACAGGTTAGCAATGCCTATAAGGGTATATATTCAACCAGGGCAGTTTTAAAAGAGGAAGAAAGTTCAATGTGCAAGGTCATTGTATGCACAGTGAGAGTGAGGAAGAAATAACTAGAATGAAACATTAAGTAGTGTTATGGTTTAGATCTAAAATGTCCATTAAAGCCCATTTGCTTATGGGTGGACCTTTTGAAAGCTGAGTAGATTACAGGGGTTGGGTAGCTGACTTGCTGCTAGGAGGCAGGGATTGGCTGCAGAGGAGGGTCATTGAGGGCATGCACAGGAAAGGTTTATCACACTCTTTCTAGCTTCTACCTTCACTTTGCTTCCAGCTGCCATGTCCCTTTCCTGTGCTGTCCCACTTTGGAGCCAGTGGACTATGGGCTGAAACCACTATGAGCCAAATAAAATATTCTCCCTGTAAGTCACGGGTGCCGAGGGTTATGTCACAGTGGTGAAAAGTGACTGTGACAGTTATGGAGCGCTGTAAGAAACTCAGGAAAAGCCAAAAGGCGTGGCCAAGAGCTCAGTGATGAAAGGGATTGGTTAAAGAGTTTGAACTACCTCCTTTTGGCTTCTGAAGTACTGTTTAGGGGCTTGATGACTCGAGGGCACTCTCAGCCAGGTCGTCTTCATGTTCCACAAGCACATCACTGAATTTCTCCTAACTTCAGCTTCCTCCTTCATGAGAAATGAAGGGATTAGACTCTGATCAACAGTTCCCTAACTTAAGGCCCTCTGCGTTAGGATTGTGAGAGGCAGAACTTCAACCTTTCTGTTACTACTTCAACACTAAACGCTTTGATTCTATCTGAACAAGAACTTCATTTCTAATAATTTTTATTTTCCCTAGCCACAGGGTCATAGTTTTGGAGACTCTTTTCCTAACACAAATAATTCTTTTTCTCTTTTTCCTTTTCTTTTTCTTTTTGTATTTTTAGGGAAGGATCTACAGGGTGCTCAGGGTCTCACTACTAGATCAGAGTCGTAGGGATTCACCTGTTTACAACCTCCCAAAAGTTGGGATTACGGGCCTGCACCACCATGCCCAGTCTTATTTGCTCCTTTAAGCACGCCCTGGGGGCGGGAGTGGCAGTACAGCGGGCCCAGGGTATCCACTCTGGCCCCTGCACCTGCTTGCAGGCGTTTTAATCTGCTGAGCTATTTGGCTGGCCCCTCTTTTTCCTAGCAGGTTGAAATTCAAGCTGTAGAGAATTCAAGAATGCTGCCCCCATAGTTCATGCTGTTATATATTCTTTTTCTTGT
>PVKA01039237.1:0-19617 GCA_004027165.1 Ctenomys sociabilis
CCCAGTTCTTTTTTTTTTTTTTTAATAATTTGACTTGTTTTTAGAAATTTTTCCTTGCTTAAAGAAACCTTCCAAAAACTATGAACCTCCTTCTCTGGTTATGACATCATTGCAATTATGAAGCGCAGACACTGGATTACAAGCAATGTAAAAATGTCTTCTAAAATTTCGAAAGCCAATTTATTTTGACAGTCATTTCCTGCTTCTGGTGCAGTGACTAAATGCATCAGACACAGAGTTAGAGAGGCAGCGAGCTGTGGGTGCCTGGGGCTGGGACAATGCCCACGCAGCTACCCTTCCTATCAGTGCTGACTTGACATCTGCTCACAGATGCAAAATTGACCGCTCCATCCCTCTACCCACCAACTCTACAGAGACGTAGTTTTAGGACTTTATGTAAAGGACAACAATGAAAGGTGAATTCTAATTATGTTTCCAACTTGATTCAGAGCTGTGCTCAGGAATGCCTCCAGGGTGAATTCTGCTTGCCCAAGAGGATGCATCTGATAGCAGCTGATGCACACAGCCTTCCAGCACACCAAACTGAAGGAAAGTGGCTGGAGCCTGTTTTGGCGTCCACCCTTGCCTAGTTCTCTCCGCTCTTGTTAAGGTGTTGCAACATCCCAAAAGAAAATAAAAGGCAAGATGGTAGGAGGAAGAAGATAGAGATACTAACAATGTCTTCTTATTTAGAGATAATTGGAAAAGTGTTGGGAAGCATAACACAAACAAAGGAAAAAAAATACGTCTTAATCTTGTAGTAAAAGGAATTCTTCCAACCAGCCAAAATGGAAATATTGGGCTGGCCAAATAGCCAGCATATTTTTTTTTTTTTTTTGTCTTTTTGAGACAGGGTCTCACTGTGCAGTTCAGGCTGGCCTTAAACTCACTTTGTAGCTCAGGCTGGTCCCGAACTCACAACAATCCTCCTGCCTCAGCCTCCCCAGTGCTGGGATTACAGGCATGCGCCACCACGCCCGGCCTAGCCAGCATATTAAAGCAACTGCTTAGGCAGACTCAGGGGCCAGGGGTTCAATCGTCTGCCTGCTATGTCGGCCCTGCCCTCAGGGTGCACTGAGATGGCAATTGAGACTGGAAGTGGTGGTGTATGCCTGTAATCCCAGCACCTGGGAGGCTGTAAACAGAAAAATAACTATGAGGGTGATCTAGTAGTGAGACCCTGTAGACCCTTCCCTAAAATCCAAAAAAGAAAAAAAAAGGGAAATATTAAAGCTGCCTCCTTTTAAGAATCTTTTGTAGTCCCTTCAGCATTCAAATACTTCATTTAGTGGCATTAACTCTGTGCCAATTTTGTACTAACAGGATGCAGATGTTTCAGTGGGAGATCAATACTTAGTCATTTTGTACCCCCCATCCCATAATGCTGTGTAAATCACCTTACAGCATGTAATTATGCCTGGTCTCAAGCAAATGATATGATTCCTGAGCCTCAGTTTTAACACATATATAAAGAGGATAGTATTCTTTGGCTTCTGGCTAAGATCAAGGGTAAAAATAAGATACTAACAGAACATACCTAGACTGGGCATGGTGGTGCACGCCTGTAATCCTAGCTCTTGGGAGGCTGTAAACAGGTGGATCGCTATGAGTCAGATGTAGTAGTGAGACCCTGAACACCCTGTAGACTCTTCCCTAAAATACAAAAAAAAAAAAAAGAAAAAAAAAAAAGAAAAAGAAAAAGAAAATACCTAATTGGGATTGTGTAAAGATGAAAGAAAACAACTCTGTACTGTATAGAATGCTGCTTGGCACATAATGATATTCATGCAAATATATAGGGAGATAAACTGGCGAGATGAAAGGAAGATAAAGTATGCTTAGTAAATACACATCCTCTCTTTCTCCCCTCTTCTGTTTAGTTTTCGCCAAGTACTCATCACAAGAGAACCTGCCTAGAAAGGTGGAAAAAACTAGACAAGAAAGTATGTTGTCAAATGACTTGCCTTCTTGTCACATTAGGAAAGCATTCCAATAGCAAATTATGTGGGCTGCTGCCATCACTTTCATGTCTGTTGTTATGGAAGGACTGCTAAGCGATTTCACTGTCAAGGTCTTGGGTTTATAGAAACATCTTTCCCATTAAGCAGAGACTGCAGGCTAGTTGGCAGATCCCATCAGGATAGGTCCAAGAACATCTTTGGTGCAGTGCAGAATATAGCAGCTTGGCACATGTTGCTAAGGCACTCCTCTGGGGTTTCCAGGGTAACTGTCATCTCAACATGCTTGGGTTTGCGCTCAGGCTATTTTGAGTACAATGATGACACTCTGCTTCTACACCTGAAGGACTAATTCTTTTCACTATCATGGCTTTCCTTGCTGCCCAGTCTTCCCTCAAACACTTCAAACTGGCCTTCACAGTCCTTCAAATGCTTTCAGAGAACAGCAGGACCTCTGAGTTGCCACGTGCAACATTGTCTTGCCAGACATCTGTGCAGCTCTTCTCTGTGGTGTTAAACAGTATTTAACACCCTGCTCCTTTTAAAATCTTGCCCTTTATTGGCTTCTTTGGAATTACATTATGGCTTTTTTTTTTTCCTTTCTGACTAATCCTTCTGTGTTGCACTTGCTAGCTCCCACCTCCTGTCTCTTAAATATCAGCATTCCCCAAGGTTCTGCCCTGAGCTATATTCTTTTCTTGCTCTATGTATTTATTCCTACTTGAATCTACCCACTCACAGCCTTGTCAAAATAATGGGCCAAGGCAGAAAAATGACATGAAAAGGAAAAAAAAGTCATAGAATTCTGGACATAAATATTTTATGCCATTTTCCTATCTATATTTAAGCATATAGTTGCATGATTTTATAAAAATCAGATCATTGTACACATATGTGGTATTCTGCTTTTTAAAAATTTAATAATATGGTTTGAATATATTTGTAGGTCAATGCAGGATTTTGACTTTCATTCTAAGTTTATTATGCTGTATTCTTTTGCTAGGGCTGCTACTATGAAGTTCCATGGATTGGTATTGGATAAACAAATAGCACAATTTATTTTCTCTCAAGTCTAGAAGCTAAAAGTCTGAGATCAAATGGTCAGTAGAGTTGGTTTCTTCTGATATCTCTCTGTAGCTTGTAGGTGGCTGTTTTTGGAACTCCCAACTATTGACCTGGGTGTATGAATTTTTTGGTGGTGACGCACAATTCAGTCCATGGTACACACACACATTAATACAGGTGTACAGTTCAAAATTATTACATTCCTTGTAGGGAGTGGACACATGTACATAACTCATCTTAATTCTATTTTTCTCTATTTCTCCTTTTCTTCATCTCCCCCCCCCCACTTCTGATCCCTTTCTCATCTCAGGAAGATCTGTCTCCAGACTTTCTATGACCTATCTTTTATTTTGCTCTTTATTTATATTTTGGGTTTCTTATATAAGAGAAACCATGAAATCTTCAAACTCGTGTGTCCAGTTCATTTCACTTAGCATTATGGTTTCAAGATGCATCCATTTTTCTACAAATGATTGAAGTTTATCTTTCTTTATGGTATAGTAGTATTCCATCATGTACATTAGCTATTTATGCACATACACACTGCTTCCAGAACTTAACTATCATGGTGTGAGTGAGACTGCCCAGGCCACTGGATCGTCATCCCACCCAGAGCGCTGGCTCAGCGTGGAAGCTTTCAGCAGAACTCCCTGAAAAGGGACAGAGGGCAAGAATCTCCCAGCTGATTCAGGAGCAGAACATCTTGCCAGAGTGACACAAAGGGTTCACCTGCAAGGCTGCAGCAGGAATAAGTGGAGCACAGCAGCCAGACCCAAGCCAGACCCATCTGGAGGAGTCTGAACTTCATAGATCCGGACCTGGTGCTAAGGTAATAACTATCTAAGCTCTATACCAATGGTCAAAAGTCAGTGGTATACAAAATGACAAAGAGAAGGAACAAAAAGCGGTCTCAGGTCCTGAGTCCACCCAGTACAAATGCAGAAGACACTAGCATAGAGGAAATTGGAAATCACACACCTGAAATCTGTGAAATAATAGCATTGGAATTAAAGAAACAACTGCAGAAAGGTATAGAAGAAATCAGATCAGAAATAATCTCTGAAGTAAAAAAAAGTAGTGATAACTATAATCAAAGAAGTACTAAGTGCTTCTAAAGAATACACTGATTAAAAAAATGGAGCAGATTATAAAAATGATGGAGCCCCTGAATAAGCAATATAGGAAAGAAACAGAATGTGTGAAACAGATTCAAAGTGATATATAGGAAATTAAAACCTCAATCACAAGCTGGCAAATCTGTTTGAATGAAAGTGAAAATAGACTCTCTGACCTTAAAGACACCATTGCAGCTAGTGAAAATGTAAGCAAAGATCTCTTAAAAACAACTAGGATGCAGGAAAACATAATTCAACACCTGAAAGATGATGCAAAGATGAACAATGTGAGACTACTAGGCATCAATGAGAAGGAAAGAGTCAATACAAATGGTATAAAAAGAATATGAATGGAAGTAGTAGCAGAAAACTTCCCAAATATGAGGAAACAATCTGACATTCAGGTAACTGAAGGATACAGAACTCCAAATAACATCAACCCAATTAAATCCACTCCCAGGTATATAATAATGAAGATCCCAGAAATTCAGCACAGGAACAGTATACTAAAAGCCACCAAAGAAAAGAAACAGATAACATTTAAAGGAAAACCCATCAGAATAATGACAGATTTCTCTTCACAAACCATCAAGGCAAGAAGAGCATGGAGCAAAGTACTTCAAGTCTTACAAGAAAACAAATTTCAACCCAGACTAATATACCCTGCAAAACTCTCTTTCAAGTATAACGAAGAAGTAAAATACTTCCATGACAAAGAACAAATAAAGAATATCATGATGACAAAGCCAAGCCTACACAGACTACTAAATGATGTTCTAGAGAGGGAACAAAATGATCACAACCCCATGAACAAGAATGGAAAGAACTCACCAAATAGGGCAAACAATTAAACACAGGAGAATAGGAAGTATACAGTAGTAGTCTTTCAGTTATTCTACTGTGTATAGCACTAAAGTATTTCCATCATCACACTCTACAAATGGATTTCTCTTGCACCCTATGGGTTATGATTCCATATGGGTCTATAGGGTGGATATCAGGGAAACAGCTGTAGCTCAGTCCCACAAGTGACACCTGGCCACCAGTAAGTGTCATGGCCATTATCCACGTCCACAACACACCAGAACTTTGTGCAATATCTTATTCCCAAACTATCAAAAGTGATGATCATTTATTTGTCATCCTAGTATTTATCTTATGTTTTGTTCTTAGTATTTCTTTACTATCATGAAAACTTTTTCTTAGTTCAATTGTTTTGAAATATTTAATTTTTAGTTAATTGTATTTAATTTTCTGAATATTGCTTAATTTTAATTTTTGTTTTAAGATTTATACTATATCTTTGAATTGCAATTTATTTAAAAGACATTGTATGATATCCTCTCCTAGCATTAGAAACTTAAAAAAGTATATTTCCAGAGCTTCTGGCTTCCCTGCTCCAGCAGCAGGACCCTTCCAGACGAAAAGTCAGGCAACCGCGTGAGTGAGACTCTCTACTGTGCCCCGGGACCCCTCCAGCCCTCCGGAACACAGGTGCCCAAGGTCTCCAAGCCAATGAGAACTTCTGAGACTCTCTGGGGACTCTTGATCCAGCCCAGCCTGGGCCAGAGAGAGAGTGTGGGAGAGGTTCTGCGCTCCTCAGTGCTCCTTGGGCCAGGGGCACAACAGAGGGGCACCACAGGCCCACTGTTGTGCCAGAGGAATACAACAGGTTCACTTCCTGGGCTGCAGCAAAAAAGGAGCTGAACACAACAGCTAGATCCAGGCCAGGCATAACTGGGTAAACTCAAACTTAGTAGATCTGCGCCTGAATTTCATTAGGTGCTAAGGTTATAACTGCACCAAAGCTCTACACCAAAGGTCAGAGGCCAATGCTATACAAAATGACAAAGACAAGGAGCAAAATGCAATCTCAGACCTTGAGCCTGACACTAGTGCAGGACACTAGTTCAGCTGGAATGAATGAATTAAGAGCGGCAAAAAGAAATATTAAGAAATAAAAGCAGAAAGATATAGAGGAACTCAGAGCACAATTATGTCTGAAATAAAAAAAGAAATTTATGAATACAGAGCATCTGAAGTAAAGAATCTAATACAGAAACATGGGGGGGAACCCAAGCCCACACAGAACAAGTGGAAAGAACACTAGCTCATCTGAAATGTATTAATTAACAGCTTCTCAAACAAAGAAACAGCAGCAGAAAGACAAAGAGGAACTCTGAGCCAAAATAATTTCTGACATAAAAGAAGAAATCTCTGAATTCATAGCATCTGAAGTAAAGAATCAAATCGGACACATATTGAGGAAACCCAATTTGAAAAATACTCTGAAGTAAAAGAATTAATAGCCACCTCTAGCCATTGATTTAAAAAAAATAGAGGATATTATAAATATAACAGATTCCTTGAATGAGCAATACAGGAAAGAAACAGATAGCATGAAGAAGAGTCAAAGAGATATAGAGGAACTTAAAATCTGAATCACAAGTCTACAAAACCATTTGAATGAAAGTGAAGACAGAGTTTCAGATCTTGAAAACACTGCTGTAGCTAGTGAAAGGGTGAGAAAGGATCTCGTAAAAACAATGAGAACGCAGGAAAAAATAATCCATCACCTGCAAGACAATACCAAGATGAACAATGTGAGACTAATAGGCATCAATGAGAAAGATGGAGTCAATACAAATGATACAAAAAGAATATGGGCAGAAGTAATAGCAGAAAACTCCCCAAATATGAGGAAACAATCTGACATTCAGGTAACCGAAGCATACAGAATGCCAAATAACTTCAACTCAGTTTAAAGCGCACTGAGACAAAAAATAGTCAAGATCCCAGAAATCCAGCAAAAGAATAATATACTGAAAGCTGCTAGGGAAAAGAAGCAGATCACATTCAAAGGAAAACCCATCAGAATTACAGCCAACTTCTCTACACAAACCATGAAGGAAAGGAGAGCATGGAGTAGAGTTCTTCAAGTCCTACACGAAAACAAATTCCAGGCCAGACTACTATACCCTGCAAAACTCTCTCTCAAGTTTGATGGAGAAGTGAAATACTTCCAGGACAAAGAACAAACAAAGAATTTCATGATGACAAAGCCAACACTACACAGGCTACTGAAAGATGTTCTAGAGAGGGACAACAATGATCAGAACTCCACTAATGAGAACAGAAGGAACCCACTAAATAAGGCAAACAATTAAACACAGGACAAAAAGGCAAAAAATTCAACAACAGCAGGTAAATAACATGTTAATTGTAAGTCAACACATCTAAATTACAACCATCAATGTAAATAGATTCAATTCACCATTAAGAGAAATAGACTGGCACAATCGATTAGGAAGCAAAATACAACAGTATGCTGTGTACAAGAAACATGCTTAACTCAAAAAGACATTCACAGGCTGAAAATCAAAGTATGGAAACAATACTACATGACCCAGCACCTCAGAAAAAAGCAGGGGTAACAAACTTGTTCTCAGACAGTCCCAACTTCAAACAAATAAGGATCAAGCAAAATAAACAAGGCCACTATATATTGCTTAGGGGAAAAATTCAAGAGGAAGAGATAACATTCATAAATATCTATGCCCCAAACATAGGAGCACTCAACTATATAAGAAAAATCTTAATGGACATGAAAAATCTGATAACCAAGACCAAAATCTTAACATGAGACCTTAAAACCCCCTTATCTCAAAATGATAGGTCAACCAGAAAAAAAATTAGCAAACAAGTAGCAGAAGTGAACCAGAGCTTGGAATAAATGGACCTGGTGGACATATACAGTGTTCTACCCAACGACAACTGAATACACATTTTTTTTCAACTGCACATGGGTAATTTTCTAAAATAGACCACATACTAGTCCATAGGTAATGCTTAAGTATATGCAAGAAAACAGAACTTACCCCATGCATGTTATCTGACTACAGTGCAATGAAACTGAAAATAAATGACAAAAGAAACCAGAAAAAAAAACCCTAAATACATTGAAATTGAACAACACCCTACTCAGCAATCAATAGGTCACAGTGGAAATTAAACAAGAAATTCAACAATATATACAATTCAATGAAATTTCAACCACAACTTTTCGGAAGTTATGGGATGTGACAAAAGCAGTTCTCAGAGGGAAAATCATAGCTATGAATTCACACATTAAGAAAACAGAATGGGGACAAATAATCACCCTAATGTTGTACCTCCCACAGCTAGAAAAGGAAGAGCAAACCAAACCTAAAACCCAAGCCGAGAAGAAATCACAAAGATTAGAGCATAAATTAATTCAATTGAGATGAAAAATAAAACAGTTCAAAGAATTAATGAATCAAAAAGCTGGTTCTTTGAAAAAGTAAATAAAATTGATAAGGCCCTAGCTAACCTCATCAAAAAGAAGAAAGAAAAAAATTCAAATACAAGCAATAAGAAATGAAAAGGGTGTAATCATCACAGACCCAATGGAAATTCAGGAGATTATCAAGAGATACTTTGAGAATATTTATGCCCACAGAATAGCAGACACAGAAGAAATTGACAGCTTTCTTGAAAGGTACAAATTACCAAAATTGAATCAAAAAGGTATAACAACTCTCAATAACCCAATAGCAACCAATGAAATATGAAATGTAATAAAAAGCCTGCCGTCAAAGAAAAGTCCAGGTCCTGATGGATTCACAGCTGAATTCTACAGGAAATTTATAGAAGATATAAGTCCTAACTCCTCAAACTCTTCAATAAAATTGAAAAGGAAGCAGTCTTCCCAAAATCATTTCTAGAGGCAAGCATTATACCAATTTCAAAACCAGGGAAAGACACAACAAAAAAAGACAACTATAGGCCAATCTCCCTCATGAACTTAGATGCAAAAATCCTCCATAAAATCCTAGCAAATAGAATACAGCAAATCATCAAGAAGATCATACAACATGACAGGGTAGCATTCATCTTCATGCAAAGATGGTTCAATATTCAAAAATCTATAAATGTATTCCAGTATATTAACAGAGTAAAATCTAAAAAACCACATGATCATCTCAATTGATGCAGAAAAAGCTTTTGACAAAGTTCAACACTCATTCATGTTCAAAGTCCTACAGAAAATTGGAATAGAATGCCTCTACCTCAATTTAATAAAAGCCATCTATGACATCCCAATGACTAATATAATTCTGAACAGGGAAAAAAACTGAAATATTTTACTCTTAGATCTGGTACAAGATAAGAATGTCCTCTATCATCCCTCCTATTCAATATAGTTTTAGGATCCTTAGCTACAGCCATTAGAGAAGAGGGAGCAATAAAGGGAATAAGAATAGGTAAAGAAGAAGTTAAATTATCACTATTTGCAGATGACATGATACTTTACTTGGAAGACCCAAAAAACTCCACCAAGAAGCCACCAGAATTGATACACAAATTCAGTAGCATAGCAGGATATAAAGTCAGTACCCAAAAGTCAATAGCACTCCTCTACACAAATAACAAACATACTGAGAAGGAAATTATAGAAAGAATACCTTTTACAATAGCACTGCGGAAAATGAAATACCTTGGAATTCACTTAACCAAGGAAGTCAAAGATCTTTTCACGGAAAATTACAGCACTCTGAGCAAAGATATCATAGAGGATTTCAGAAAATGGAAAGATATGCCCTGCTTCTGGAGAGGAAGAACCAACATTGTGAAGATGGCCATACTCCCAAAATTGTTGTACAGATTTAATGTAATCCCTATCAAACTGACACCAACATACCTCCCAGACCTAGAGCAAAAGTTCCTCAAATTTGTTTGCAACAAGAAAAGTCCTAGACTAGCAAAGGCAATCCTGGGCAACAAAGACAAGGCAGGAGGCTTTATGATTCATGACTTGAAATTATACTACAAAACTACTGTGATAAAGTCAACATTGTATTGTCAACAGGATAGACCTGAGGATCAGTGGAATAGATTAGAAGATGCAGAGGCCTGTATGAACACACTCCACCACCTGATCTTCAACAAAGGTGCCAAACATACTCACTGGAAGAAAGATAGCCTCTTTAATAAATGGTGCTGGAAAACCTGGCTCTCTACATGCCAAAAACTAAAACTTGACCCAGGTCTATCACCATGCACCAAGCTAATGTAAAAATGGATTAAAGATCTAAACATTAAAACAGAAACACTCAATCTCCTAGAATAGAAAAGTAGGAGGAACTCTTGAAGACATAAGCGTAGGCAAAGAGTCCATGAACAAAAATGTATTCACATGGGAAACACTTGAAAGAATTAACAACCAGGACCAAATCTTACTGAGAATTTTTTGCACATCAAAGGAAATTATTATCAAAGTGAAAAGACAATCCACAAATTTGAAAAAAACCTTAACTAATTAGCACTCAGACAGAGGTCTGCTCTGTAGAATTTATGAAGATCTAAAAAACATTAGGGCCTTCAAATTTAAAGACCCAATCCAGAAATGGGCATCTGAGGTGGATACACACTTCTCAGAGGATGAAATTAAAGAGGCGAATAAATATATGAAAAAATGCTCCACATCACTAGCCATCCCTGAAATGCAAATTAAAACAACACTGAGATATCATCTCCAGAAAGAATGGCTATCATAAAGAAATCAACCAACAACAACTATTAGAGAGGCTGTGGTGAAAAGGCAACTCTGTCCCACTGTTGGTGGGAATGTAGACCATTGTGGAGATCAGTGTGGAGACTCCTTACAAATCTAGGACCGGAAATCCCATTCAAACCTGCTATCCCCCTTTTGGGAATTTTCCTGGAGGAACTGAAAACATCATATCATAGTGGTATATGTGTACCTATGTTTATATCAGCACAATTTGTAGTAGACAAATCTTGAAAACAACCAAGATGCCCATCACATAAGGAATGGTTGAAAAAGATGTGGTATTTTTACACAATGGAGTATTATTCAGCTATAAAGAATGATAATCTTGAATTATTTAGTGGATGCCACTCGAAGGTATACTCATAAGTGAAAGAAACCAGACCCACTTGTGTAAATATCGTATAGTCTCCCTAGTATAAGAAATGAAAAGAAGAAACACAAATAGAAAGGTATAACACAACTAAAAGGAAAACGAGAACTTGAGGATTGGACAACGAGGAGAGGGTAAGGAGAAAAGCTGGGAAAAAGAATAGGGACAAATCCGTACATTTGTACACACAAGATGGGCAAGCCAATGATCCTGAGAAACATCAGCAGGTTTTTGAAAGAAGCAGTTAAATGGTAGGATTCACAGCCTGATTATCTATGTATGCTGATACCTGTGACCCAAGCTACTGCACTGAAGATAGCAATGTATAATAGAAGGGTCATTATTGGAATGCCTGCCATTCTGGTCTGCGAAATACATACCTCCTGTCATGACATACCAATTATTACCCTACTGTCTCACAAGTAGAAGTTTCTTTTTTATGAGTAATTAATGAAGAAAAGAGACAAGGAAAAAATGTTACAGGACTGTTCTGCCATGAGGCTCTATATGGTTAGATTTCTAAATTTCTGTATAATAATAGGTGTATATTATTATTCTTAAAATTGTTTTTTCTTCTTCATATTTTGTAAGGACTTAAAGTTCAACACATCTATACTTGATGGAAAATATCTGTTCCACTTTATGCCTAAGATGTTTGATATTTAGACAGATGGTTAGGGTAAACCGAACTGCATATGTTGTAGGGTAATAATCAGCTTCTCTTCTGGAGGGTTAACAACCTACATTTGCAGATCAAAAATTGGAGAAATGGAAGGGCTGCAAGGTCAGTCAACATTCTGGCCTTAGCCTTTCAAGGTCAGTGAAGACTGAGGACATAGGAGAACCTGTACTGTAACATCATGTAAGTCAGTTGTGCCCCAAATTTTCTGATCAAGGAGATTATGGAGCCACAGAGGAATGTGATCGATGATGTATAGTGTACCTAACATGAGTCACATGGAGAGAAAACTTTCTCTCAGCCTTTCACAGAGAGCAAACTGGTCAAGCATTCACTGTGACTCATCCACATGGCTAACACTGACAAAGGATCTACAAAGTGAAGTACAGGGTTTCAGGATAAATCCTGAGGGGACTTGACTGACTTTGTCAGAAACAAAAGTTACATATCTTGTTATATAGATCTTGGTTTATCTTGGTCTTAACTATCCAGAAGAAAAGTATAAAAATGAGGTGTATAAAGTAAAGACATATTAGTATGCTGGGCTGTAAAAGGCTCAGCAACTTCTGTGGATAACCCACTACTATTGTGGACTGCTGGACTGTGTTGGAGTGTTTTGCTGAATTCAAGCACCTATAATAATTGAATGCCAATAGAACACCCATCCTTGATAGGACTGAAAAAAAGGGCCTACAAAGGAAGGACCATTTTATATTTGTATATACAGAATAGTTAGGATAAATATGCAACTACTTTTGTCTAATTCTGTAAGAAGAAAGATTTGCACTAATAGTGTTTGGACAAGATATCCTGTCTGCTTCTTCTACTATGGATAATCACTAGGAATATAACAATGTAAAAGGTATTAATTATTGAAACTGTCCAATAAATCAGCTTTAAGAAAAAAAGATAGGTATACAGCTACAATCTCTTAATTCAGTGAATAAAGGGATCTGCTCTAATAATGTTTGTAAATAGAATATCATGCCTGCACCTTGTACAATAACCACTAAGAAAACAACATGCAATATATTAATTATTGAATCTGTCCTACTAATTTGATTTGAAAACAAGTATACTTCTATTTTCTGTTGACTTTATATTACTTTCCCTGTTCTTTATACACACACACACACACACACACACACACACACACACACACACACACACACATATATATATATATATATATATATATATATATATATATATATATGAAAAATACGTGCATATCCCAACATAAGATTTGTACTGTTTCATAGAAATCTTCGGCCATCTTCCTCGATCCCGCCCATGCCCGCTCAGCCCCAGAGACCTCCCGAGACAGCGTGGCCCATTCCAGCAGCCTACTCGATCCTGCCCCACCACCCAGCCAGAGACCAACCTGAGACAGCAGGCCTCCTGGATCCTGCCCCAAGCTCTCCCAATGAGTGGGAATTTGCACGACTCACCAGGCTTCCCAGATCAGTGAGTGTGTAGTGAGCCATTGGCTTCATCCCACGCACGCTTCCCGGATCCCTGCCCCCAAGCCCTCCAAACCAGTGACCGGCCTGAAACCTCAGGATCTACTCACCAGCACCTCCCCAGATCCCCTGTCCTAAAGCCCACTGAGCGAGTGGGAATTTCCCCGATTCCTGGGCATCAAAGTACAGTGAGTGTAGAACTCCAGGCCTGCCTTGCCGGAGAGACATTTCCCTGGGATTCCCTGCCCCCCCACCCCCTGTGGCCCGGTGAGAGCTCCAGGCCCACCGTGCCAGAGAAACATTTCCAGGTGATTACTGGTCGCAACCCACAGCCCCAGACCCAGTGCAGGTTGGCCTGGAGTGAGAACTCCAAGCCTGCCACACTGGAGGGACTTTCCTCAGCAATCCCACGCCATGGCCCGAAACCCAGCGCAACCTGGCCTGTAAATGAGAGCTCCAGGCCTGCTGCACCGGAGGGACCTTTCCCAGCCTTCTCGGGTTCCAGCCTGTAGACCCGGACCCAGCACAGGCTGGCTGACCCAGTACAGCCTACTCAGTGAATAAGATCATCCACTATCCTTTTGTGAGCCCAGAAGACCCACCAAAGTGCAGGCCCGCCCACCTAGAGAGAGACCTGCCTGACACAGGAGGGCTGACCCCGGCAATTTTCCGGATCCTCGCCCCAAAGCCAGCTAAGACAGGAAATTTGCATTATTTGCTCTGCAACCCAGTTCGGTTTGTGCTCGCCTGAACAGGGAACCAACAGAGGGGAACCAAAGGAGCTGCAGCAAAAAAGGAACTGAACACAACAGCTAGATCCAGGCCAGGCATAACTGGATAATCTTAAGCTTAATAGGCTGGCACCCGAATCTCATAACAAGCTAAGGTTATAGCTGCACCAAAGCTCCACACTAAACGTCAAAGGTCGGTGCTATACAAAATGACAAAGAGAAGGGGAAAATGCAATCCCAGACCTTGAGTCCACCAGTAAGGGCAGAGGACACTATCTCAGCTGCAATGGATGAATTAACAGGTATAGCAACAAAGGAACAACAGCAGAAAGCTATAGAGGAAATAAAACGAGAAGTAATCCCCCAAATTAAAAAAGAAATATCTGAATACATAGTATCTGAAATAAAGAATTAATTCCAGAAATATCAGGTGGAAAAACTATGCTCACCCAGAACAAGTGCAGAGAGCACTATTCCAGCTGAAATATATGAATTAACAGCATCTGAAGCAAAGAAACAGCAGCAGAAAGATCATGAGGAACTCAAAGTAGAAATAAGTTCTGAAATCAAAAAAGAATTCTTTGAAAAAAAAAAAGAATTCTTTGAAGTCATAGCAACTGAAATACAGAAACAAGTCCAGAAATATTCAGAGGAAACCCAACTTGGAAGAAACACTGCAGAAAAAGAATTAATAACTACTTCTAAAGAAGACATGGATAAAAATTTGAGGAGATCAGAAATATGATGGATTCCTTGAATGAGCAATACAGAAAAAAAAAATAGAACACATGAAACACAGTCAAAGAGATATAGAAGAACTAAAAATATCAATCATGAGTCTACAAAACCATTTGAGTGAAAGCAAAGACAGAGTTTCAGATCTTGAAGATGCCGGAGCTGCAAGTGAAAAGGTGAGAAAGGATCTCTTAAAAACAATGAGAATGCAGGAAAAAATAATCCATCACCTGCAAGATGTTTCCAGGATGAACCATGTGAGAATAATTGGCATCAAAGAGAATGAAGGAGTCAATACAAATGACATAAAAAGAATTTGGGGAGAAATAATGACAGAAAACTTCCCAAATATGAGGAAACAATCCAACATTCAGGTCACCAAAATATACAGAACAACAAATAACTTCAACCCAAGTAGAAACACACCAAGACACATAATAGTTAAGATCCCAGAAATTCAACACAAAAATAATATACTGAAAGCTGTTAGAGAAAAGAATGTGAATTTTCCTTTCACATTCAAAGGAAAACCCATCAGAATCACAGCCGACTTCTCTACATGAACAATGAAGGCAAGGAGAGCATGGAACAGAGTTCTTCAAGTCCTACACGAAAACAAATTCGAGCCCAGACTATTATACCCTGCAAAACTCTCTCTCAAGCTTGATGGAGAAGTGAAATACTTCCATGACAAAGAACAACCAAAGAATTTCATGATGACAAAGCCATCCCTTCATAGGCTGCTGAAAGATGTTCTAGAGAGACTACAATGACCAGAACTCCATGAATGAGAATGGAAGGAACCCACTAAACAGGACAGACAATTAAACACAGATTACAAAGGAGTAAACAACACCAGGCAAATATCATGACAAACGTAAGTCAACACATTTCAATTATAACCATCAATATAAACGGACTCAGTTCTCCAATTAAGAGAAATAGACTGGCACAATGGATTAGGAAACAAAATCCAACAATATGCTCTATACAAGAAACACACTTAACTCAAAAAGACATTCATAGGCTCAAAGTCAAAGGATGGAAAACAATACTACATGTCCCAGCACCTCAGAAAAAATCAGGAGTAGCAATTCTGTTCTCACACAGTCTCAACTTCAAACCAGGAATGATCAAATGACACAAAGAAGGCCACTATATATTGGTCAGGGGAAAAATTCAAGAGCAAGAAGTAACACTCATAAATATTTATGCACCAAACACAGGAGCACCCAACTATGTAAGACAAATCTTAAGGGACATGAAAAACTTAATGTCCAAGAACACAATCTTAACAGGAGACCTTAACACCCCCTTATCTCAAAAAGATAGATCAACCAGACAAAAAATTAGCAAGGAAGTAGCAGAACTGAACCAGAGCTTGGAACAAATAGACTTGGTGGACATATACAGAGTGTTCCACACAACCAAAGCTGAAAACACATTTTTTTCAGCTGAACGTGAGTCATTTTCCAAAATAGATCACATACTAGTCCAGAGGTCATGCCTAAGTATATGCAAGAAAATAGAAATTATCCCATGCATACTATCTGACAATGCAATGAAACTGGAAATAAATGACAAAAAAACCAGAAAAACTGACTAAATTCATGGAAACTAAGCAACACCCTACTCAACAATCAATGGGTCACAGAAGAAATTCAACAATATCTACAATTCAATGAAAATTCAAGTACAACTTACCGGAATTTATGGGATGCTATGAAAGCAGTTCTTGGAGGTAAAATCATACCTATGAACTCACACATTAGGAAAACAGAAAGGGAACAAATTAGCACCTTAATGTTGCACCTCCGACAACTAGAAAAAGAAGAGCAAACAAAACCCAGAGCACAAAGACGGGAAGAAATCATAAAGATTAGAGGAGAAATTAACTCAATTGAGATGAAAAAAACAGTTCAAGGAATCCACAAATCAAAAAGTTGGTTGTTTGAAAAACTAAATAAAGTTGATAAGCCTCTTGCCAACCTCATCAAAAAGAGGCAAAAGAAAATTCAAGTATAAGCAATAAGGAATGAAAAGGGTGAAATCACCACAGACCCAGCGGAAATTCAGAAGATTATCAATAGTTACTTCAAGAATCTTTATGCTAACAGAATAGGAGCCACAGAAGAAATGGACAGATTCCTCAAAAGGTACAAATTGCCAAAACTGAATCAAGAAGATATAACAACTCTCAATAAGCTGATAACAGCCAATGAAATACGAAACGTAATAAAAACCCTACCGACAAAGAAAAGTCCAGGTCCTGATGAATTCACGGCTGAATTCTACAAGAAATTTACAGAAGATAAAATGCCCACACTCCACAAACTCTTCAATGAAATTGAAAAGGAAAAAGTCCTCCCAAAATCATTTCTGGAGGCCAGTATAATACTGATTCCAAAACCAGGGAAAGACACAACCAAGAAGGAGAACTACAGGCCAATCCCCCTCATGAACATAAATGCAAAGATACTCAACAAAATCCTGGCCAGTAGAATACAGCAAATCATCAAGAAGATCATACACCATGACCAGGCAATATTCGAAAATCTATAAATGTAATACACTATATTAATAGACTGAAATCTAAAAACCACATGATCATCTCAATTGATGCAGAGAAAGCCTTTGACAAAGTTCAACACTCATTCATGTGCAAGGTCCTACAGAAAATTGGAATAGATGGACTCTATCTTAACTTGATAAAAGCCATCTATGACAACCCAAAACCTCATATAATCCTAAATGGGGGAAAACTGAAATCTTTTAGTCTTAAATCAGGTACAAGACAAGGATGTCCTCTATCACCCCTCCTATTAAATGTAGTCATGGAATCCTTAGCAACAGCCATTAGAAAAGAGGGAGAAATAAAGGGAATAAGAATAGGTAAAGAAGCTAAATTATCACTATTAGCAGATGACATGATATTTTACTTGGAAGACCCCAAAAATTCCACCAAGAAGCTACCAGAACTGATAGGGAAATTCAGCAGCATAGCAGGCTATAAAATCAATACTCAAAAGTCAATAGCATTCTTCTACACAGATAACAAGCACACTGAAAGGTAAACAATAGAAACAATACCTTTTACAATAGCACTGCGGAGAATGAAATACCTTGGTATTCACTTAACCAAGGAAGTCAAAGATCTTTTCACGGAAAATTACAGTACTCTGAGAAAAGATATCATAGAGGATTTCAGAAAATGGAAAAATATTCCATGCTCCTGGATAGGAAGAACCAACATTGTGAAGATGGCCATACTCAAAAAATTGCTGTACAGATTTAATGCAATCCCTATCAAACTATCACCAACATACCTCCCAGACACAGAGAAATCAATCCTAAAATTTATTTGGAACCACAAACGACCTAGAATAGCAAATGCAATCTTGGCCAATAAAGACAAGGCAGGAGACATCACAATTTCTGACTTGAAATTATACTGCAAAGCCACTGTGATAAAATCAACATGGTATTGGCAACAAAATAGACCAGAGGATCAGTGGAATAGATTAGAAGATGCAGAGGCATCTACAAACACACTCAGCCATCTGAGCTTTGACAAAGGGGCTAAACAAGCTCACTGGAAGAAAGATAGTCTCTTTAACAGATGGTGCTGGAAAACATGGCTTTCTGCATGCTGAAAACTAAAACTTGACCCGGCTCTATCACCATGCACTAAGTTAAAATCAAAATGGATTAAAGATCTAAACATTAAAACAGAAACACTCAATCTCCTGGAAGAGAAAGTAGGAGGAACTCTTGAAGACATAGGGGTAGGTTAAGAGTTCATGAACAAACATATATTCGCACAGGAAACACTTGAAAGATTCAACAACTGGGATCAACTCTTCTTAAGGAGCTTCTGCGTGTCAAAAAAATTGTCAATGGAGTGAAAAGAGAACCCACAAATTTTGAAAAAAATCCCAACTAATAAGTAATCAGACAGAGGTCTACTGTCTAGAATATATAAAGAACTAAGCTATAACAGGGCCCTCAAATTTAAAGACCCAATTCAGAAATGGGCATCTGAGATGAATACACACTTCTCAGAAGACGAAATTAAAGAAGCAAATAAATATATGAAAAAATGCTCCACATCGCTAGTCATCCATGAAATGCAAATAAAAACAACACTGAGATATCATCTCACTCCAGAAAGAATGGCTATCATAAAGAAATCAACCAACAACAAATGTTGGAGAGGTTGTGGGGAAAAGGGAACACTTCTCCAGTGCTGGTGGGAATGTAGACTGGTACAACCATTGTGGAGGTCAGTGTGGAGACTCCTCAAAAGAGTAGGACTAGAAATCCCATTCAAGCCGGCTATCCCCCTACTGGGAATTTTCCCAAAGGAACTGAAAACATTGTATCATTGTGATATATGTGTACCTATGTTTATAGCAGCGCAATATGTGATAGCAAAATCTTGGAAACAACTAAGATATCCATCACTTGAGGAATGGTTGAAAAAGAAGTGGTATTTCTATATAATGGAGTATTACTCAGCTATTAAGATTGATAAGTTTGAAGCATTTATACTGAAGGGGATGCCACTTGAACATATACTCATAAATGAAATAAACCAGACACACATTTGTAAATAACGTATGGTCTCCCTAGTATAACAAGCGAAATGCAGAAATACAAAAGGAAACGTACAACAACTAAAATCAATTGAGTCTGATAAGGCAAAGTGAATGGCATATGCTGCAGGATACTAATCAGCTTTTCTTCTGGATGGTTAACAACCTAAGTTCACAGATCAAAATTGGAGAAATAGAAGAGCCACAAGGCCAGCCAACATTTTGGCCCTAGCCTTTCAAGGTCAGCAAAGACTCAGGACATAGGAGAACCTGTACTGCAACATCATGAAACTCAGTTGAGCTCCAAATTT